>PVLD010012783.1:0-58795 GCA_004027595.1 Dinomys branickii
TCTATAATTCTGTATTTCCTCAGTCGTTTTTGTATTAGCAGAAATGAAGATAACTTTATATTATACAGCATCCAGTGCAAATTCCCTACTATCTTATCTATAATTTGGTATTTCCTTTAATGTTTTTGTGTTAACTGATGTGAAGATAACTATGTAATACAACATCCAGTTCTAATTCCCTACTATATTCTGTATAACTGTGTATTTTCTGTATTGTTTATGGCTTTTCTGGTTCATATGTCTCCATTCTTTTGTCTTTAAAATAAAATTAAAAAAAAAAAAAAAAGAAAGAGCAGGCATAATGAAACAGAAAGAAAAAAAAAAAAACTGCCCTCTGTTTTCCATTGCTTATGTATAGACTTAGCCTATAAACTACTGTCTTCAGGATTCTAGTATTTTGGGGTTTTGTTTGTTTGTTTGTCTGTTTGTTTAACCACCTGATCTACAGAATACTATGAGAAGCCAGGCATAGTGGCACATGCCTGTAATCACAGCTCTGGGGAGGCTGAGGGAAGAGGATGCCTGCAAGTTCAAGGCCAGCCCGGGCTACAAAGTAAGTTCTAGGCCTGCACTGCATAGCAAAACCCTGTCTCAAAAAGACAAGCAACAAAAAAAAGTATACTATGAGAAAACATGTAAAGAAGCAGAAACTAGTTCATCTATTACCCTTCACAAGTGACACTCAAGCTTTCAAAAGTCCTTGGAAGAAGAAAACCGGGTGAGCGGTGATCGGCAGCAAAGCTTAGCTGCTAATCTCTCCCATGATTTGGAATCCCGACACTGAGAAACAGTAACTGGTATAGAGAGATGGACAGGAATCGGGAAGGGACTGTTAGGAAAATTAGAAGAAGACAGACGAGAGAGAAGTGGGAGAGATTGTCCGTACCAGAGGAAGCACAACAAGACAGACTGTCTTCCCGGCTCGTGGTTGGGGTGGGGGTGTCCCCAGAAGCAAGGCAAGCGCCCAGGGCTGGGAGGTCCAGAAGAGCTCGAGGCTGCAGCACCCCCGGGCGCTGTAAAGGGCACAGGCAGTACGGGCTTGCTGTGAGGGGCTCCTTCCTCAGGGAGGTGCCAGTGGGAGCAGAACTCTGGCATGGGCACCCACCACATCACCAGAGGGGGCCTTAAATCAGGGCCCACCGCAGAAGGGGTTGATTATTTAAATCCAGGACCCAGGCAACTGAAAAGAACTTCACTCCAGGGCTCCCAGAGTGAGAGACAGCCACAGGAGAGTCACAGCCAGCCAGCCAGATAGACAGAGACTTCCTACGACGTTGAAGGTAGAAAGGGCCCTGCCTGCTCCCCATGCTACAAGCCGACCCAGAGAGCTGCGCTCAGCAACAGCTGCGGTGCAAAGCGCAGGCATTAAGTACCTGAACCCTGGCCGGCCGCCCTCGCCCAGCCAGATCTGCGCTCTGTCCTCCGTGTGATCAGGCCACATCTCAGCAAGCGGCCCGAGGTCAGCGAGGGCACCTGGGACGGGTGCGCCAAGGCTGGGCATGGACCGAGACCTCAGGGGGCCCACACTGAGGACCCCGAAGGAAAGCACTCACTCAAAACTGCACGCTTGTTCTGTTTCTGGACTCGTTTTGGTTTTTTCTTCCTTCTCTTTTTCCTCTTCTCTCTCCTCTTCGTGGGTTCATTAGGGTCTGGGCAATTTCTATGTCTCCTTCTTTCTCTCACTCTTTCTTTTTCTCTTTTTTTCTGTATAACTTTTTCTATTGTTTTAGCGTCCATGTTATTTTTTCCTTTTTTTTCTTTTATCTTCTAAGTCTCATGGGGTTTCCTCTGTTACTTTTATCTAATTCTACAGAGAACCGTCTCCTCCTTAACAGGACCCCTTGCCTCACTTTTCTCTCACCCTGGCACCTCCGCACCCGGGCCCCTGCACCTCTGACGGGCTATGCTACCAGCGGCTTCCCTGTCTTTACCCCTCAGAATACCGCCACCCCGGTCTTAGGTCTCCGCACCACCACAAACGCTCACATCCCACCGCAACGCTTACAGAAACGTGGCCAAATGTGAGAAAACCTGAGAGAAGCATACTGGAAAATACTTGAGAATCAGTGCTCTAAGCAATGATTATCAATAACCTTCTGATTTCTTTACTCAAAGTATTATTACATGAAGATCTCAATAATTCACCTTGAAATATGTCATCCAGGATTTAAAAACAATTTCATACTAATTTCTGTTTGTTCATGTTTTTCTCCCTAGATTTAACTACGGAAATAATGCAAATGGAAAAGGGAAGTAATAATTCTTAATGTTGCTATTGATTCATACTCTAAATAAGAGAGTAGCCTAAAAAATGATTACATCTTAGCAATAACAACAGGCTCAACACATTTCTTCTGTATATAAAATTTTTTAAAACCTACTTTCCAGGGTATAAATACCCTTGGACTTTTAAAGAAAAAAAATTAATTCTAAATACTTAAAATTAAGCCACAAGCCTACTATAATCCTTTTTTTAAAAAGAAGTTTTTAATCTAGCTTCTCTTGCCTAAATGTAGCCTAAGATTACCAGTTTGCCCTTAGGAAACAATCACTGAGATTTCATCCAAATTAAATTAACTTGAAACTTGCAGTTAACCTTTTAAGTTTCACTTATAAAAATAAGGTTCAAATTCATAGTATTCGTATTTCAAGAAAAAAGCAGCAATACAATACATAAACCATGAAAAGATTTAGTAAGTCTCACTTCTGATCTTACGAATTTTCTACCATCTTAATAATTATGCCAGAGAGCTCATTTAATTCATCTTCCTTAATATGTTCACACACCGCAATTTATTCTTACTTATAAACTACAACCTCCACCAAAAATTATCAGTAGTGATATAAATGTATTATTTTACTATTAAATAAAACAGTTAAAATACAATGGCAAGGAAGATTTTGGTTTAAAATACTATCTAACCATTCTTGATACACTCGTTCTCAAAATCTTACTAAATACTCACGAAATGTGGAAAGCAAGAAAATTCAGAACTCAAAAACGATGACAGAAAGAATCTGGGGAGAATGAGAACAAACTGCTTCACTGTTTGCACCAATCTGTGCCGGGACGATAGAAAGCTCCACTATACCGTATAGACGGTACAACTCCAGAGGAGGAAACGTTTGGAAAGGAACTATTTTCAGACTGGAAGAATGCGCTCGGGCCACATTTTCAATCAGGTACTCCTAGCTTACCCAGGCCCCAAAATGTAACACAAAATTCATTTTAAATGTATTATTACTCATTTGTTTGAGGTTTTTGTTTGTTTTGAAATAAGGTCTTGCTATATAGCCCAGGCTGGCCTCAAATTCACAGCAATCCTCCTGTCTCAGCCTCCTAGGTGTTGGAATTACAGGTATGTGCCACAATACCTGGCTGTATTACTTTTATTTTTTATTTTTTTTTATTTAAAAAAAATAAAAGTACAAAAGCATATTAACAAACAGACAACAATTAGCATAAAAAATAGTACAATCACAGCTGATGTATAGACAAGGTGACACGGTCTCAACAGTGGTTACTGCTTTATCCATTGATGTCTTCGAAGTGTAAATATATGAACCCATATACAGACATGCAAAATTGGTCAGACCATTAATCCTCTCAACAACATAAAAACACAAAAACCAAACATCCAAAGACAGAAAACAAAACAGGCAAACAACAACAACAACAACAAAAAAAAAACAAAACCAAAAAAAACCACCAATAGTTGCTGCTTTGCATATTGATATCTTCGAAGTGTGTGTTCAGGATAGCACATACAGACATACAATATTGATCAAATAACCCGTCATCAATTATTCCTTAGCATTAAGTGATATAATACAATAGTAGAACCATGTTAGCCCTCCTGCATATATGTATATTCATATATACATACATACATGTATTACTTTTAAATGAATTAAAAAAAGAGGATTCTATTATGGTTTCTGGCTTAACAAAGACCTGGCTTTGTTTTTAAAAATCCTTCCATATCAAAATTTCTGAAATTTTTATGTATTTCCAAACCAGCCATGGATAATCCTCAAGTATACAAAAAAAAATTAAAACAGTATGAATGTATTTATCTATTCCCCTGTCACCTGACAATGAACATATGAGTTATTTCTAATGTGCAGCTACATGAATAAAGTTATTTCTAGTTTGCAGCTATGACCATACGCAAACAAGTCTATGTACAGATATGGGCTTACTTCAGTGGGAAATATCTAGCAGTAAGACTGCTATGTTATGTGGTAAGTATATGCTTAACTCTACTGTGTAGGAGTTTGCCAAGTTATTTTGCGAAGTACTTCCATCATTCTATGCCCCCAAAGCAATCCATGAGATTGCTTGTTGCCAACACTAAGCTTTAATTTTAGTCAAGCTAAGTATATAGTTGCATCTCATTGCGGCTCTAGTTTGCACTTCCTTGATGACTACTACTGTGATCATGCTAAGAATCTTTTCCACATTTTTATGAGCATTTGTCCATCTGCCTTTCTAAACTATCTGTTCAAATCCTTTCCTTATCTTGAGATTTTTGCACAATGAAATACTACTCAGAAGAAAAAAGGAGTAAGACACGACAAACATAAAGCATACAAACATCTAGATAAGCAAAAGAAACCAGACACGACAAAAGTACACATAGTGCACTGTTTCGCTTACATAAAACTAATCTATCGGCTAAATTAATCTATAAAAAAATTACTCAGTGGTTACCTGTGAGCAGAGTTGGAGAGGACTACAGGCAACACAAGGTCACCTGCAGAAGGAAATGTCCTTTTAACAACTATATAAAATGTCCTTATATAACAATTATATAAAACAATGCCCTTGTTTTATATAATAGTTTAAAAATTGTATATACATTCATTTACCAAATTTTAAAGACTTGTGTATTTAAAATCTGCCAATGTAAGCTGTGTGTGGCCCAGAACACCTGTAATCCTAGCATTCCAAGAGGCTAAAGCAAGAAAATAACAAGTTCCAGCCTGGCCTGGGTAGCTTAACTATACCATCTTAAAATAAAAAATAAAAAAGCACTGGCCTGTGCCTCAGTGAGAAGACCCTGTGCTTAATCCCCAATAGTGGGGACTGCAGGCTAACTGTGAGGTCTAATTCAGGTAAAGTACATGTGAGTGAACAATACATGAGCTGAGTTTTTCATATAGTATCTCCAAACATCACATTCCGATCACAGCATTTCTCGCATGAAATAAAATGCTGTTATTAGCTGTCCACATATACTTAAGCGTTTTAAACACCTTCTTATTAGAAACTATTATCTGCCTCTAAAATCTGCTCAGGTTTCTTTCTAGGCACAAAATAGGTTTAAATTTGACTAAAAGACCCTGCCATTCTTTTTTTTTTTGCGGTACTGGGGATCGAACTCAGGACCCTGCACTTGCTAGGCAGGCGCTTATTCCACTGAGCTATATCCCCAGCCCCAAAAGTTTTTTTTTTTTTTTCGGTACTGGGGATCGAACTCAAGACCCTGCGCTTGCTAGGCAAGCGCTTATTCCACTAAGCTATATCCCCAGCCCCAACCCTGCCATTCTTAATTTCAATCTGTTTTACAATATTTCATCTGACCACTGAGAAGAAAATTAGCTACTAAAAAGGTACACTATTTCAAGAGGTGTGATTAACGTCTCACCCATGCTGCCCGTCAGATCCTCAGCCTGCAGGAAGCACCTTGCCATCGTGTTACTAAAATGATCCTCGTCATCACTCAGGGTGTTAATAATTTCTGGCTCCCAAGAATTATCTATTTGGTCTATAAAGAGGCCACTAAACTTATGTTTACCTAATGTTTCCTATGCTTAATGGTAATTTCTGAACTTGGAGTAACATTTCAAATACTTAATGCTATTATAAATTAGACCACACTATGAGTAATTTAAAATAATTCTGTGAAAAAAATATGCCTAGAATCCAAATCAAGTTAACAAATCTTATTTATTCAAAAGGAAAGGAAAATATAACTTAAGACAATTTTACAACAATAGATATAGTATTTTAAGTGAGAAAAATATGAAATCAAAACTATTCCTAAGTGTAACATTTTAGTTACCTGTTTAACAAAATGTTATGTACATGTATGTTTATTAATTGTTCCTTCATTTATTCAATGTATTATTCCTCTACCTTATACTTCAAGGAACATTATTAAATTTGAGTTATTTTATTTGAATAGTATTTATCTGCATGTGTATAAAAGATCAAATGACTCCTGTTAGTTCACTAAATAATTAATAATACATTTTAGTCATCTCAAATCATGCCAACAGCATCAAGATTAAAAATAATTTTTGTACAGATTTTATTGATCAGCAAAGTGTATTTATTGCGTCCAGTGAAATAACAGCAGTCAGAACTGCACATTTCAACCCTTCCACTTCAACCTGGCATCTTTTTAATGTGTTATTCTACATAGAGATAATGCGCTTAAGCTACAGCCAGTATCCTTTTTAAGTACTTCTTTGACCTTGGTATCAGACTTTCTCAATGTTGATAAAGCCGTAATGAAACTATTGCAAAGATGTTTGTCCTAGATATGCTGTTTGCCAAATTATAGACAAGTTTAAATACCTTTATTTTAAAATTTTATTTTTTTAGGACCAAGAATCAAACTAAGGACCTTACCAGGCAGGCGCTGTGCCGAGCTACAGCCCCAGCCTTTAAATACCTTTAATTTTAGCTCTCACTCACATTATCTTTTGGAGTCAGGCACATACTTTTCCCACCTGTTCTTATGTAATTAAATGAATATCTGAAAACTATTTTCTCCTACCCTGACTCTTAATTTTGTTTAATCTCCTCTTTGATACAATTTAAAGAACTTTTTCTTATATCCTTTAATTTGGAAAGAAATTCATTACATAATTTCAAACAGTGTAAGATGTGACAAACAAGAATTTAACTCATTTCAGTCTTTTTGTCAAACCCAGAGAGATAAGCAGGTACAAACAGACAGAATCTCTACTTTCTAGGAGTACAGTATCTGATATTTAAATGAAATTCTTGTTTTGTTTTTCTTAGAATTTAGCAAAATACACGCACTTTTTCACAGCCCCTACTAGCTAAATTACACCTATCCCTACCTCTGCCACTCACTATTGCTGTCACAGACTGATCAGCCCAAAGTGAAAGCAAGAATGGCACTAGTAAGAAAAGTTTTCAAAAAGAAATTGTTCAGAACTAGCCCGAACACATACTGACTAGGCTTTAGTCAGAGGGAAACACGCACATGCACACACACACAAACACACATACACAGAGCACACAATTCCTCGCACACATGTGCACACACGAGGAAGCTTCTGACGGAGCCAAAGGTGTAACTCCACCGTGCACCCTTAACCCCAAGAAGGACCGCTCTCGGGCTACACCCACCAGACAGCCCTGTGTCTGTCAATACTAAATCGGTCAGAAATGCGCACTACGTGCCCTAAAGCAACAGGAAGCTGCCCTCGGTTCTGCACATACCAAGCAGCGCTTGCTACAGAGGAATGATTACCTCAAGAGGACCAGACGGTGACTGCATCTACACCTGATCTCACTTCCTTCTTCCTTTACAGACTCCTCTGACACATCAATCCCGCTGTTCCCGGCTTCCGGGCTCTGCACAGCTTTGCCCATCCGCCTCGCGGCGCTCTCGTGTCCACCAAGGTTACCAGTCTAAAATGATGCTTATGTACATGCTTATTTGAAAAGTCATGGAAAATTAAAAGAATTATCTGGAAGCCCATAAAAGTCTATAAAACATGTTCCCAAAGTCAGAGCTTTCCAGATTGTTTTCTAAAGGCTGTAAAATATTAGAAAAATACCAACGTAAAAATACTAATGAAGAAACGCAAATAGGCTTTCTGATAAGCTAATAAGCCAAGTTCAAGTGAAAAAAAATGACACTAGATTTTTATTGCCTTGCTAAGTTATTACCACACTATACTAACCTTGTGTGTGCGTATTATAAAAATCATCCATTTGTGTTACAAGGAATTACTTTGGGCTAACACTGGAAACACAGCACCTGAAGTGAATTCTAAGCCACAAGCTGCTCATTAATCATCATTTTGCAACATTCAGGCTTCAACATAAAGTCTTTTATCTCACTCTTTAAAATTTCAAGTAAACGGAGCATCCCCAGGTTTTACCTGGGAAATACATTTTTCCTCCCCTTCTTAGTTCCCAGCGCCTGATGAGCTTACCAATGTACTAGGAAAGGTCATGGCGGGAACGGTGCCACGCATCCAGGGGGAAACTGCTAAACCTAAACCACACAAGATGGGCTACATCAGGAAAAGTATAAGCAGCACTACTGCCATTGAAATCCTGACATATTAACTCTAATAAAGTTATTCTAAAGGTTTTTTATAGTAATGTGGTCTCCAAGTAAATTCTAAACTTCAGTAGTCAACACAGCTACCAGGGAAATATATTATTTTTTATTTTTAGACCACATGAATCATAAACAACCCTAACAAAATTGTTTATTGAAACAAAATAAGATAATTCCAAATCCCTAGTACTTGTCCACTCTTCAACAGTCAATGTTATGCAAGCCAACTTCACTCAGCCTCTTTTCCTTCAACTGTGGCACGAGCTTAACTCTCTCCCAATAGGATCAGATGAGTTATGTGGCCTAGGATTACACCATAGGCAAGATCAACATCCAGAGCTAAGGGGGCAGGTGGGAGTCGCTCAATGGGCCAGAGCTTGCTAGAGCCTGGCTGGCACGTGTGAGACAATGGATGGGGAACAGGACGGCATAATGACAACACAATACAGAAGGGGAAAGGGACAATGTGCAAGGATAGGGTCAGATGCTGACTGCATAATACGTGGCACACAGTGACAGAGCTTCCAGGCTGAAGGCAAACTGCAATTAACTTTGAAACACTGCACAAAAATAACATCAGACTACATAAATCTTTTAAGAAACACTTTCTGAATTTGGTATCTTGTATTTGAATACATATATTAGTGCAAAAAATTGGATTCTATGAATTTAAACTGAGGAAATCCCATAGTTCAAATTACAATGCTAGATACGTTTTTAAGGCTGGTACATGTCAAGATCCAGTCTTGATGATAACAAGCTCTTGTAAATTAAGATTGGCACCTCTGAATCTTTCAGCTTCCTCTGGTATCTCAATATCTACTCAAGATGATTATTTTGAAGCCAGAATTCAAGGGGCACAGACTTTCATTTTGAGCAGATAAATTCTATCAGAATATCAAATGTAAAGAGACAGCTCTTTACATAGAGAAAATGAAAATATAAAAGCACTTCGAAATAAGAGAAAAATGAAAATTTTGAGTGGCAAGCACTCTAGCTACCAGTAGCCTGAGCAATAATGAAGTCATTGTTCATAAAAAGGCCAGAATAAAAGAAAGGAAAGGCAGAATGCAAATGTCTACTATTGAACAGTCTGGCAAAAATGTAAAGTAAGGTCAAACTGCTAACCATGACCATTAGAATACATACAAAAGAAAACTCACATTCACAGTGAAAGCACAGATGTCATGAACGAGTAAGTATTCTCACATTTGCTAACAGCTTACACAATAATGCTTAATGAACACTAAAACTGTAAAGCAAAATATTTTCCCAAGTTTTCTACACTAGAGCTGTCAACGCACTAAAACAAAAGGATGTGATATATCACTGCAGTTATTCAAACAGACAAACTTAACAACTAGCCCGATAAAGCCTGGTAAGGAAAAGGCCTCTGGCTGTGTCTCTGGCTCCAGACTTGACCGCTGAGATTCCAAATCTGTGGACTGAAATCTGACTAGACGCTCCAATTAATATTTTTTTTGTGCCAGGTATTACCTTAGGCCTTTGCTCTACTACTCTAAAATTTTTGTTTCATTTTGGGTAACTTTTTCCAAGGTCACAAAAACAACATTGGTCTCATCTCAGTCTTTACTCTCCTTTGCAGGATTTGATATGCCTGACAGTCTGCTCCTTGGGAGCCTCTGCTCCCTGTGAACTTTTCCAATAGTGCACTTCTGACTTCTCGTCATCCTTTGGCAACATTCCTTTTCAGCCTTCCTCAGTCCCCACTCCTTCATGTGCTCTGTACTCACGAACATCCCCTAAAGGTCTGTCCTCACCTCCTCCCCGCCACCCTACCTACCTTTATCACTTTCATCGATTTCATCACAGTTCTGAATAACCACCGCCTCTTCTAGTCCCTAGCCATTCGCTTTTGTGAATGTTAAAACTGCGTTTCCAATTACACACCCGACATCTCCACAACCAGCTGTGATTATTTCTATGGCATCTCAAACTAAAGATGTCCACAGCTAAAATAATTGTTCCGTAACACCCAACATCCAAACAGACCTATCAGCACCATAGTTACTTACCCTGCTTCCTCCAATTCACCCCAATACCCAGGCTGATACTGAGGCTTGTTGGTTTGGGATTGAGCTGTAGCCTTTACTCAGCAGCAGGCATTCCTGCGGCAGCACCTCACTAGGTGTGCAGTGGCAGGAGGCATCAGAGAGCGTGGTCTTCATGTGCAGTCTTTCTCCCTAAATAAGCCGTGACCAGCTAAGGTTCTTAACACACAAGACGCTAACCCTGACTGACTTCAGAAGAGCAGTTTATAAAAGGCTACTGGGCACCTTGGAAGAACTCAGGAAGTTGAAGGACTCTGCTCAAAGTTAAGCATCATGAACAAACCATATCACAGACCACGCCACTAAATGGGATTAATTAGAGAACAACCATCACTGGTGTCAGCATCCCAGAAAGAGCTAAATAAAACCACCGCTATGGCTGGAAATTAGTCTTATAACCACGAGGAGACTCTGCTGTACCAAAGTCAGTAACCACCTCCACAACCAAAACTGGAAGGAAGCTCAGTACAGATTCTTCTCAGTTCCAGTGGAAGGTAGTGTGGGACGGAAGTCTAATCACTGAAGTCTAAGTCCATGCCTATGATCTGGCTACAAATGACAACACACATTTGAGTACTGCTTTCTATCATGATGTCACTGACTCCCACATTAGCAAACTTAAATGTGCACCGGAAAAAGTTTCCCACCCATAAAAGACTATCCAGGGGGGACCCGATGAATGACAGTAGAGACAGATGACTATCTGCTGCTGGCTCTGCCCTGTGGTCATGGCCAAGAAGACATGGTAAGCGAGACAGAGTCCCTTAAAGCTGCCTTCATCACTCACCTGCAGACCAAGCTGGCAGCAGGGATCATCAGCGTTCCCTACCCTGGCTCCAGTCAGCCGGCTTTGTGCTGCAGATCTTCCCACCTTGCGAGTTCTCTGAGAGTTCCCTGTTCCACCTGGCCCCTGACCTCCTTGCCAGTGTCTCCAATGTCTCTCCTCACCTCACGATTGTCATTGCCTCTGTGTGAGCCACTGGACTATCACTGCCTCAGGGCATTTTCCCCAAGCTGCTGCCAAAAAAACAACCACCAGACTACGCAGTCAGGCAGAGGAGCGGCGACAGAGGGGACAGACCCCACTGTCAGACGCTGCCCGCCCCGCTCCCAGGGACAGAGCTCCCTGGGCAGCGGTGCTGCCACCTGGTATGCCTGTACGACTCCGTCACCCAGGACATGCCACCAACTGAGGGGCTCACAGACACACTGAGGCTGGGTTTCTCTCTTTTGGAGAAAATGAAAAGGGTAAGGGAATTTTTTTTGTTTGTTTTTAAGAAACAAGAAAACATGACTACTTTTGCACTAAATTAGTGACTTGGACATTTGCACAGTGAAGACAGGCTGTAACACTCTGACAGACATCTTGGTGTGTGTGAACACACCACAGGCACTAATGCAGGACCCGGAACTTCTGCTGAAACTTTGGGGTCAAGAAACGTTTCACTGGGGGTTTTTTTCTCTTCCCTTCCTGTGGCTGTCACCTCTAACTCCTGCTGCTACCACCTTTGACCACCAAGATGTACAGTTTACAGTGGAACAGGAGCAAACACACAATTTCCTTCCTTGGTGGGAAATGCAGAACTTGGGATGTGTATGTACATAAATATATAATATATACAAATGCATATAATACTGACTTAAAAATCAAATTTCCCCAACATACTTTTTTATAAATCTGTGCCAAAAATGTGTTTTCAAGGAAAATCTTATTTTCACACTCAGACTTTGTACCGTCACTCATCTGTGCAAGCGCACGTCACGACAGCACGGGCGCCACTCCTGCAATGTGCAAGTGTCACGCTGCACCTGTAAAACACTGGCCAAGCCCTCTGGTGACCCGGACCTCTCCAAACTTCCTAACATTTATCAAGTTATGAAACTTTTTCTCAGTGCAGTATTGTTTTGTGTGTCCATTGGATTACAAACTTTATTTAAAAATACAAAACACCTGAAAAACAACCTATTCAAAAGCTGATACTACAAACCTTCCTGCCCCTGCTTCTAAGCCTGTCACAGATCTGTCCAAGACCTTACCAGTTGGGAGAGTACACTTCATAAACTTGCTGGGACTGGACACAGCCTCTAACCCTGATCACTACGCTGGATCCCAAGCTTCCTGCTGACTACTGTCGCCACCATGCCCAGGAAAACTACACCTTGTTCATAAGACCAGTACCATAGCTCAGTGGTGCAAACCGACAGCGCATATGCCGCAGCCAGCTGTTTGTTATCACTGAAAGCTCTAGAAGGCTCACCGCACACAGCTGGTTCCTCTTCCACACAGGGCATCTGCTCTGCCTTTGGGCTGCCTTAGGACAGCTTCCTACCACTCAAATGCCACATGAATGTCACTACCACTAAGTACTGATAGTAACAACAATCTCTTGTCATTCACTGCATCCCATCGCCCAAGTGAAGCCTCTCAGAGAAGAAAATTTTTAAAAAAGCAGCCCAGAGCAGGCCTGAGTTTAAATCCCATTGGAACTCTAGGATTTAGTGGCAAGTCCCTGCTTCCTTCTCCTGGGCTCGTCTTGCCCAGTAAGGGCTAGCTTCTGTCACAGGGAAAAAATATACGAGAAAGTGAGCTAAAGGAAAAAGATTTATTTCTGGCTCACGGTTCCAGAGGTTTAAGTCCTCAGTCAGCGGTTCCAAGGCAGAGAATCACAATGGAAGAACACGGCAGAGGAAGGCTGCTCAGCTCTGGCAGCAAAGGGCAGGGAAAAGAGATGGAGAGGAGGGACCTGCAACAAGAAATACCCTTCGCAGACTCAACCCCACCACCTCATGACAGCACATGGAGCTCTGAACTCGTCAGAGGGTTTGAGTACTGAGGAGGTTAGTGCCTCCACGAGCGCACCATTTTTCAAAAGGCTCGCCTCTGCACACAGGAGTCTTCTGGGGAATTTTTGATCAAAACTGTAACATTCACCAAGGTCCCAGAGCACATTCTCACGCTAATCCCTTTCCCTCTGTACCCTCTAGACTGGAAGCCACAAGCTCCTGTGTAACCACGACAACAGTATCCTACCAAATCCTTAGGCCCCCGCACCACCACCACCACCCGTCACTACACACGCATACAAACTTCGCATCAGGTAGTGAATTCTTGAAAGGCTACACAACTCAGAAAAGTTTTTTTAAAAAACTACAGAAAACACACTCCAAAATAATTAAATCTGTGTCCCACGCACCTTCCTACAGAAAGGAGCTCTACGACCAGATCTTCACCACCCTCGTCATTTCCTGTAAGAGACATAACGATCACAGCTTTCCAGCAAGTAGAAACGGGTCTCCTTTCTGACTCATAGGACAAAATCCTAAATATAAAAGCACTACCTCCGTTCCTCATTGGAGCCAGTGGTCCAAGAAATAGTGTTGAAATACTTAATGAATAAAAACACGTAAGAAACATGATGTCCCATTGTTGCCTCTAAAATTTTGTCCTTAATTATCCTTTAACTTTTTAATGCATCCCTTGGCTTCTTTTTTTTTAATCCCTTTGACCAGTATAAACTTTCCCTACTCAAGTTTCTTCCCTAAAATTTCCCCACATCTATGGTCCCCTCCATCCGACTTTCATGGCAATTGTGTACAGCCATTTTTAAGCCTTTCTACTTACAAATAAATACATCCTTTATTCCTTTATTTGGCAAGGCATTTTTTTGAGGCACTTATTTTACACTACAATTTTTCTCAGAGCTGGCTTGAAGCAATCTTCAGGCTATAAATATTCACATATTTGCAATGAGAATAAATTCCTGCTAAAATAATTATTTAAAATCTTTACATCCTAATAGATTAGGAAGGATCTAAATGGCTGCACACATACTAGTTAAATGATGGGAAATGCATAATTATTTCTTTCTTTAACTACTAAAAAGTGATTGAATTAATCACTATCTTCAAGATTAATCAGTGTTGCTCTCACTGTGATCACTGCGTTTAACCAATTAGAGATTTCTTCCTTTCTGAATCAGCATGGCTTTTGGGTACTGAATGATATTTTTATTATGCTGTACTAACTATAATCTCATGTCAACTAGAAGAGAATATGAGCTACTATTATGAATCCTGACTTAAACTGCTTCTATTCCATACCTCACAGCAGCAAACACTAAAATTTTTGTTCACATATTCCACAAATACTGAGTAGAACAGTAGGCTATAATTCAGAAATATCGGCTGGGGATACCGCTCAGCAGCACAAGTACCTGCCTACCAAGTGCAAGGTTCTGAGTTCAATTTCCAGTACCAAAAAAAAAAAATCAGAAATATCAAATACAGAACAGCCTTACAGTGATCAACAAGCAATAAGGTCACCAAACAGCTTTGCTATTAAGCAGCAATGTTTCACACCTGCCACTGTCATCCAGCTATTAAAATCTGTGGTTTCTTTAACAGGTTAGTGACACATTATCCAATATATGGAATTATCTTATAAATACATTACATACAACTTCCTATAGTATTGCTGTTTCACTTAAATACTAAACTCAATTCTTATGAAGCCAATACTAACAAGTTCCACCAGACATACAACAGATTAGAGAGATAAATAACTGTCATCATCCAGCCTTTCCTTTAAAACTCTGCAGCAGATCCCCAACAGAACTTCTTCCTATCCCACAATTAGCCCTCACTTGACCGACCAAATGTTTCTAGGCCCAGATCAAGTATTTGGCGTAGCTGACTGACACCAGTGTCTGGACAGCAAGCGTCTCTGACCTTACACTTAACTGCCGTCTACGTTACATTTAAGTTCTCCTGGTAACTAGACCTGATGATAGCTGACATTAAGGGTATCTGCATCCTCCAGAACACTGGCAACAGCGCTGTATAAAAGGGTCTTTAAAGGCACTACACTGATGAGACAAATACATACATACCTACATGGACAAGAGTTCAATGTGCATGCATATGTTACAGTACTTAACAAGAGTCTCAATATAGCAATAGATGATCTGGCAGCTTTGATGATTTATTGTTTTTTTTTAATCTATGTATATATCTTCCATCATTAAAAACTTTTACTTGACTGGTGCAGCCCAGTTCTTAACTTGTAGATTTCAAAGCCTGGCACAGCCCCTCCTTTCTATGTATATGATTTTTTTTCCTTTTTGTCTTTATTCCCAGGAAGTTTATGGTCAAATATGAAGCTCAATGTTTTGCTGTAAGCTACCTTGGCTGTTTTATGAAATTAAAACAAGTTATAAATGAATTAGCTACTACAGAAAAGACACACCCTAAGTTTCTATTTAAAACTTCATACCAGATCTGGTGGTTCATGCCTGTAATCCTAGACCGCTGTGAGGCGGAGGCAGAAGGATCAAAATGAGCAAGAGCCTCCTCCAAATTTAAAATGGGGGGGGGCTCGTGGGGTACAGCACTTTCTTTCATCCACCAAAATGTACTCTTTTGTCCTTATGCACTTAATCCCCTCCATTTTCCTTCCTGTTTCAATGTTTACCAGTTGGCCGCATTCTTAAATTGTATTGACTGTCAAATTTGGTATATAAGCCGAATTTTTCCTGCGTGCTCACTAAAGTAAT
Source organism: Dinomys branickii (assembly GCA_004027595.1). Classification (NCBI taxonomy): domain Eukaryota; kingdom Metazoa; phylum Chordata; class Mammalia; order Rodentia; family Dinomyidae; genus Dinomys; species Dinomys branickii. Next base: position 15,961 of record PVLD010012783.1, read on the forward strand.
GGCTACACTGCTCAGTGCTGGGATTGCAGGCAGGCACCACATATACACATGCCAACACTCTTCCAACTCTACACTGAAAACTGGGAAAAAGTATCACAAGGAACTTATACCTCAATAAAACTGGTGTTAAAATTTAGAAAAATATCAGGCGTGCTGCTGCAAGCCTCTAATCCCAAGTATTTGGGAGGCTGAGGCCAGAGGATCCAGAGTTCAGGTCCAGCCTGGGTAACAGAGCAAAAGCTCATCTCAAAAAGTAAGTAAATACATAAAAAATTAAATTTACCAAAACAGAGCCAGGCGTGTAGCTCAGCAATTAAATAAAGCTCTGGGATTGATGCCCAACACCACACAAAATAATTACATAAAACAAAATGTACATGGGGGCAGTTAGAGCCTCCTTTCCCAGAGCCGTGGCCCATGGGAAGGATAGAGTATGTATATCCTTGGGGCGTGGGGAAAGTAATTCTCCCTCAGCTCTGGACCTGAGACAATAAAACTGCCCTCTCTAAGCCTTAAAAAAAAAAAAAAAAAAAAAATGTACAAACACAACACTAATAAAAACATAGTCTATGATCATATTACCAAACAAGGGGATCACTGAGAAGGAAAACCAGAGCGCACGAACCCTAAGCACACACCTGCCCCAGTTACCGGCCCACACTGCGGCACGGCCGTGGGCTCCTGTTACCGGCCCACACTGCGGCACGGCCGTGGGCTCCTCTCCTCTTCCCTCCGCTTACTCCACCACCTCCACTCCTGCGAGGCCACCGTCTGTGACAAGTGCAAGAGTCCACCCTTCCCTCAAGCATCTTCCATTCTCTTTGATGCCTCCTGCTTGCCAGTCACGGGGAAAGTACACCTGGGGCTTAAGACCAGGACTGTGAGCTTCTCACTGCTGAACAGGAGGCCCCACTGTGAGGCGTTTCTTAAAAAAATGGCACTTTCAATGTCTCGGATGCCAGGTTCAGCCTTAAAGAGAAATACTAAGCACAGTAAAGCGAACAGGCTAACGAGGGGAAAGAAGAAAACTGGGATTGCCCCTTATTCTGTTATGGACACACGCACACACACAACTAAGAACAGGCACGTTAACATTTTCCAAATACGCTTTTGGACCATTTGTTGAAGATCAAATAGTCGCATACACCTTGGGAGGTCTCTGTACCCTCCGTTCGGCTCCACTGGAGCATGTGTCTGTTTCTGTCCTAGTACCACGCCACTGTGATCACTACCGCTTTGCGGCACAGCGTAAAGCCTGGTACTGCTACGCCGCCTGCTTTGCTCTTAGTGCCCGAAATTACTTTCACTACTCAGGGTCTCTTCCGGTTCCATGTGAATTTAAGGGTCGTTTTCTCCAGATCTGTAAAGCATGCTGTTCATATTTTGATTCAGACTGCACCGAATCTGTGTAACAGTTTTGGAAGTAGAACCATTGTGATAATATTGGTCCTACCTATCCAAAAGCAAAGGACATCTATCTTCTAATGTCCTCTTCGGTCTCCTTCTTCAGAGTACTATACTTTTCTTTGTAGAGGTCTTTCCCCTTCTTGGTTAGGGTTATCCCTAGATATTTCACTTTTCATGAAGGAACTGTAAATGGTATTGTTTTCAGAGCTTCTTTCTCATCTTGTTCAATGTAAACTGTGTGAATTGCAAGCATGTACTAATAAAAAAATAAAAAATGTTAATGTTTCCAGGCAACCCATCCAGGTCCCCTTCTGTCTCTCTCTTGGACAGAAGCTTTCTTTCTCTAAATAAATATATTTTGCTCTTAACCTAAAATTAAAAAAAAAAAAAAAATGCTTCCAAACAAAGAACCAGAACACCCTGAGATACATAAGGACAGAACACTTTTCTATTAACAAAATTTACAGTGAATAAACAAGACATTTAATTTGAAATCTGAAATTCAAAGTTCTCATGATTTTTACAGTATTCTCTTACAAAAAAGTGAAATATAATCAACATTTGGATTTTTTTCGTGAATAATTATATATGTACAAAAAAACAGACTGTACGCATTGCCTCTAAACCCCTGTGAACTAAATTACCTATTACTCCCAAGATGCCTCTTCCCAGAAGGTGCTCGCCTTTTTTATCATAGCATTTTGACAAGCCAGCAGAGTCACAGGGTGGGCTAGTAACAAAGTTAAGGAACAAAACCAGAGGGGAAGGATTTCACACTGCCCCATGGATTCATGTCCCCACCACACTGAATTATGAAGTGCGTATGCAATATGTTCAAGTGACCTGCTCACACAGTAAGTAATAAACCAAGAGTGTGGGTAAATGTTTCATGGCTGCATAACATAAAATATTGAACATCTCATAATTATATTTCAACAGATATTTACAATGGCCTATTTAACATAGATTTTTCTTTCTTTAAACAAAATATGTTAAGCATATGGTATTCCCATAAGTGAGAATATAGTCCAATAATGATTGAGCAGCATGTAAAGATTTTTAATCATTTATGAATTATGTATTTTAAGCAATGGTATATGCAGGAACTGCAGTCTGAAGTGGAGGGAACCATGAAGTATACTTGGCCACAAAAATGGAGTAAAAAAATTGAGATCAAGCAATAGAAATGGTTCACCCAGAAAAACTGAAAAGGAAACGGGTTCCCACAGATGTAAATCAGTACCTTCATCAGCTGATATTTACCTACCATTAACGTCAAAGGTTGGTGGAATTCAACCTGGCTGGCTGGAGAAGCCAGATAGAACTACTCAGAGAAAATCGACTAAAAACACAGGTAACTGGAAGAAAAGGAGGGACGTATGTTCTGATGCCAAAATGAATCTGAAATAAGAGACTTATAGATCAAACAAAATATAGGCACAGGACTTTATAAAACGGTCTCTCTCTCTCTCTCTCTCTCTCACACATACACACACACACACACACACACACACACACACGCACACGCGCGCGAGGGGTTGTTTTGTTTTGTTTTCTGTTTTTTATCCTGCGCCACAGCAGCTATCTGGGGCCTCCAGAGACCGCAGCAGCTCAGCGAAGGCAGCGAGCACAGCAGCGCGCCCTCCTGCCCAGCGCGCAGGGCTTCGGACGAGGCGGCCCAGGGGCGAGCACCTGGAGATGCCGCAGAGCAGCGCGTGAGCTCAGCGCGAGGAAGAGGAGACCGCGGGGACCCAGCAGCCTGGAGCCCGCTCCACCGCTGCAACAGAGCAGTGACAGCGGACCGCAGCACAGCGCAAACTCCCCCGACACCCTGCAAAGAAAGCCGGGGAGGATGCAGCCAGGCCAGGGCAGTGGAACGGACCGAGAGGAACACACCAAACGGGCTGGAAGCAGCCTCGGCTGTCCCTGTGTGAGAGCGCGAGGCCGCGGTGCGGACAAACGCTAAGGAAATGCGGGACTTGCAGAAAACTGACCGCTGAAGAACTGCGGGCCCCACATCCAGAGGCACGGTCAGCGCGGTACGGCCCAAACCCCACTGCGGAGCTGGCGGGGCCACTCAGCGCGGACGGCTCTGGCTCGGACACTACCGTGGAGCTGTGGCTGCCAGAGGCATTTTTTCTTTGATAGTTTGTGTCTTTTTCCGTTTAGGGTCACTGTTTCTTTTGCTTTGTTCATCTTTGTTTCTCAGCCGCCTTTCAGACTTAATATTTTCAAGGAGTGAACACTGTTTTCTCTCTTTCTGGTTCACCCTGACACTCTACCACTTTCTCCCTCATTCTTTCTCTCCTATCTTCTCTGGTTTCCTGCAGCTTGGGTGATCACCCTTTGTCCTCCAGCTCTGCTTCTACTAGGTTGCTCTTCATTTATTTCTCTGCTTTGTTCCCTGCCACTCTTAATTTTTTTATTCTCCTTAAAATAAAAAAGAAAAAAGTTGCCTTTTTTAGTAATAAAAATTTGTGACAAGAAGGAAAAAAATTTCTCCCACAGAGGGTAAAATCACTCCACAGGGGAAACACTGCATACGAGTTCCTGCTTTAGGTTGGATTTTGTTATATAACTGTAGAACCTGCCGCTATGGTAAAAGATACCAAATTAATGGTTACCACCCTTTGTCAGGTTTTAGGCTGTGCTTGATGCTATTGTTATTGCCAATTGTACCAGTTTACCCAGGATGTCCTACCTGTTGCAATCAGTTGTTCTCACTACACTATGACTGTCTCGGGTCAAAACTATCAAAATAGTTCATGCGTGCTGAGCCAAATATATACCAACTTCGCATCCCTAGTAACTGGGGGAGCGCAGTGTCTTGGGATACACACAAAACCAAGAGCCAGGTATAGAAGACAACTCTGCGAAATACGTACTTCTTAGGGAAGCCTTGATATCAGTGATAAAAATAACTGCCATAAGCAATGTACAAGCATCAACACAGAAAACAAACTAACATTTTAAAAATACAAAATGACAAAATGCAACCCCGGACCTCCACCCCACCCAGGACAAATCCAGGAAACAACAAAACAGAGGAAATCAGAATCCACCCACCTATCATTTCTGAAATGATAGCAGCAGAAGGGGATGAAGACCAAACAGGTGAAGGAGGCTACAGAGAAAATCAGATTAGAAATAATCTCTCCGGAAAAAAAAAAAAGAGAGATGATGATCAAAATGGAAGAAATTGCTTACTATTCCATGAATCTAGAGTAGACATAGACTAAAAAAAAAAAAAAAAGAGGAGTTTAGGAAAATGATGGAAACAGGAAAATAATGAAATCCATGAAGCAGACTCAAACAGATACCCATGAGATTAAAACTTCCATGGAGAGTGTACATAACCAGATGAACCAAGGTGAAGAAAGAATAACAGATCTAGAAGACAGGACTACGGTTAGCGATTACAAAAAGAAAGATTTTTTTTAAATAGCAGGGGATCATGAAAAGTCAAGCCAATAGCTTCTTCGCAAGACAGTGCAGAGAAGAATAGCACAATGTTAATCAGAGTCAATACAGCAGGAGATAGCACAAATATTTTTTTTAAAAATCCTGAACTGCATAAGGGGGCTCTGTCTCAAAAAGACAAAAAATACTAATAAAAAAAAAGTAAAAATCAACAGACAAATAAGATACTTTGATGGCAAAGAGAACTGAAGAAATTCATGATAGCCAAACCAGCTCTCCAAAAAGTTCTGAAGGATATTTCAGAGATAATGAAGACTACAAATCTAAGAATACCAATAGAAAGGGGCCATCAGGCAAGGCAAGCAAACACGGGAAAAACAGGAAACCAAAACCAGGAAAATAATATGACATGGGTAAGTCAATACCTACCAGCTAAAACCACCAATATAAATGGTCTCAATTCACCAATCAAAAGACAAGACTGGCAGAATGGGTCAAGATATAAGATGCAACAATATGCTTCATAGAAAAAAATATCTGAAAAAGAAATTTGAAGACTGAAAGTCAAAGGATGCAAACAATACTTCATGCAACAGGAACCAAGAAAAAAGCAGGGGCAGCTATTCTATCTGCAGCAAATATGAACTTCAAGCCAAGATTGATCAAAACAGACAAAGAAGGTTACTGTATACTTGTGAAGGAAAAACTCTAAGAGATAACAATCATAAATATATACATAACAAATGCTGGCGCACTGAACTGTACACAAACAACAAACTCACTGAGAAAGAAATTAGGGAAACCACATCTTTCATAATAGAATAAAAAATGAAATACTTAAGAATCAATTTAACAAAGGAAAAGATCTCTACATTGAAAACTACAGTATTCTAAAATAGGAGACCAAAAAGGATATTAGAAAATGGAAAGATATCACTTGTTCTTAGGTAGAAAGAACCAGCATACCAAAGATGGCCACACTCACAAAATTGTTAGACAGATTTTATGCAATCCTGATCAAAATACCAATAGCATACCTCACAGCATTAGAGGAAATAATCCTAAAATTTATTAGGAACCAGAAGAGACCTAGAATAACACAATTCAACAAAGGCAACACAGGCCAAGCCAGGAGGCATCCCAATCCCCGACTTTAATGCAAAGCTATTGGGATAAAAACAGCATGATACTGGCAAAAAAACAGACCCAAGGATAGAAGACACAGAAACAACTCCAAACACATGTAACCACCTTCTCTTTGACAAAGAGGTCAAACACCTTCACTGGAAGATGGCCCCTTTAATAAATGATGCTAGAAAAACTGGCTTTTTGCATGCCAAAACTAAAAGTAGACCCATGTCTCTCACCATGCATTAAACTAAAATCAAAATGGATCAAAGATCTGAATATTAAAACAGAAACACTAAATCTACTAGCAGAGAGAACAGATAGAACTCTTAAAAACATAGATGTAGGCAAAGACTTTATGAACAAAACCCCAGTTGCACAAGAAATATTACAAAGAATGAACACCTGGGATGTTATCCTAGTAAAAGGCTTTTGCACAGCAAAAGCAATCATCACGAGAGTTGAGACTACCCAGAGTGGGAAAAATATTTTCCCAGCTGTTCCTCAGACAAAAGACTACTATCTGGAATAAAAAAAAAAAAAAAAAAAAAATCAGACTCCCCCAAATTTAAAGACCCTTTCCAAAAATGAGTGTTTGAAATGAACAGCCACTGTTCAGATAAAGTAGAAATGGCAAGTAAATATGTGAAAAAATGTTCAACATCACAGGCACTTGTGAGATGCAAAATAAAACAACACTGAGATTCCATCTCACTTCAGAAAGAATGGCTACTATCACGAAATCAACCAATAATAAATGCTGCTGGGTCTGGGGGAAAAGGAATCCTCCTCAGCTGTTGCTGGGAGTGTAAGCTGGTGCAACCCCTATGGAAATCAGTGTGGAGATTCTTCAAAAAACTAGGACTAGAGGTTCCATTCAACCCAGCTATTCCCTTTCTTGGTATATTCCCCAAAGAATTAAAACCATCATACCACAGCTATATATGCATACTCATGTTTATAGCAGCACGATTTGTAATAGCTGAATCTTGGAAACAATCCAAATGCCCATCAACCAATGAATGGATAAAGAAGATGGGTTTTTTCTATAATGGAATACTACTCAGCCATAAAAAATGATAAATTTGAGACATTTATAGGTAAATGCATGCACCTTAAGTGAATAAATCAAACACACATGTAAATATTGCATTGTTTCTCTGGTATGAGAAACCAAAAGTATTGAGACGGACCAGCATGTATAATGGATATTGTGAAGAAGGAAGAAAGTGTTCAATGCGGAAGGGGAACTGAGGAGAAGGGATGGGGAAAGGAAGGTAGGGAAATGGTCACCAGAGTTTTCACAGAACTTGACTAGTGGCAACCACCCAACAGGTCTACAATGCTTGCCCACTCTGTGCCTACAATAACCCAGGCAAGCCCAAACCACCTCCTTTATTAGAACCTGTAGAGGAGAAGGACACACTCTGGGGAGGACTCCCAAGGAGACTTTACCCACATGACACCATCTGGAGGGTTCAAACAAATGTTGGACCTGATCGACACCTTCACAGGCTGAACTGAAGCCTTTCCTACCCATTCAGAAAAGGATACTAGGGTAGTTAAGGAGCTTCTTAAGGAAATCATCTCTAGACCTGAACTTCCCCAGTCTCTCTGGAGTGACAATGGGCCTGTCCTTGCCTCTCCAGTAACTCAGGGAGTGGCCATGGCTTTAATAACAAAGCGCTTCCTCCACCCTCATCCAGCAACCTCCATCTTCTGGAAAGGCGGAGGAAGCCAACCATATCCTACAGGAAGCTCTGGAAATTATTTTCCCAGAAATACCTAAGTCCTGCCTCTGACTGCTGCCAATGGCACTCATGAGGGTCCATAACATGCCCCAAACTGGGCTAAGTTTGAAATGTTATGGGAGGCCATTTCTATGCTCTGATAGTAGAGTCAAAGACCATGAAACTCTTACAATATCTCCTTAATCTGGGCCAAATACAGCAGGCTACCCAAATGGATGAGAACAGAAGAATCCTGCCAACTCCTGGCCCAGAGGGATCACTTCCTGTCCATCATGGAGACCAAGTGCTTATAAAAACTTGGAGCCCACTGAGCAATCACACCCAAAACGGAAGGACCTCTTTTCAGCAATCCTTGCCACTCCAGCTGCAGTAAAGGTGGCAGGGATAGATAATGGGATTCATCTTGCTAGATAAAGGCAGTCCCACCTGAACTGTCTGAAGAATTAGATCACCCACAAAGAGAAAGCTAGGCTTAGGAGCCTCTGGAAAATTTGAGGTTTCTCTTCAAAAAGTAAGACTCCAGGGCTGCTACGGGAAATGTGGAAATCCGACCTGGTCTTCCTGTTTGGGCTAACAGTGAAGTTCTTTTCTCCCCTCAAACAGGCAGCTCAGTGGTCATTAACCCTTTTCTCATTGTTTTCTGAGGTTTTTCTCCCTCAGCCCAGCCAGTGAGCCACAGCGCCCAAAAGTAGTTGGGGAACACACAATCCCTAGTAGGGAGGGTCCACAGCTCCTTCCAGGTTGAAGAAGCTATAGCAGGCAGCGACCTCCACTCCCTTAGCACCCCATAGAGAATTATGAGGACATGTGTCTCTCAGGGGGGAATTAGAAGGGATGGCAAACCTAGCTAGGGAAGGAGGCATGACCTGTTAATTACAAGATCCTGGACCACAAACACAGAACAGCTCCCGAAGCCTGCGCATGGACCTCTCATGAGAAATCAGGCAGATTCCCGATAGGATGGCCTGGATCTGACATCAGCCTAACATGCAGGATGCCAGCACCACCTCTCAGGACCTGTCACAGAAGCTCTTGTGGGTTTCCTCGAGATGTGGAGGACACAGAAGGACGCTCAGGATCACACAGACGCAGTCAAAAGTCATCCCCAATCTGTCTGCACCACCTCCCCTCACCTGAGCTCAGCAAAGCTGACCGCTCTGTGGCAAACACACAGGCTGGCTAACCCTCAGCTCTCTAGCCACTTGCCTGCCTCTACTAATTGTGGCTGGTGGATGAAAGAAAACATTGGCTTTCCCAGAGGAAACCACAAGACCTGGTACTGGCCATAGGGACACAAACAGGATGCTGAGGAAGAGGAGGTAAAGGGCAGCAATTTTGAGAAAGCATTTGTTCCCCCGATGAAGAAGAGCAGAGACACTGATCTTGCTCACATGGGCATGATAACTTCATCTAAGTAATTATGTATCCTTACCCCTGGGAAAATATAAAAAGACCATGAGGCACACGTTGACATTGTTGAGCCACTGCAACACCACAAGCAAAACACCTATCTCAGGCTCTGGGAAAAAACAACTCCTGTTTGTTTAAGTCCCCATTAAACTATTTCATATTTCTAATTGGTAAAAGTACTGACACGTTTATGCTTCCCACTGATCCAGAAAGAAATTGAAAGAAGAATCATACTGTGTGCCTGTGCTTCACAAGGGGAAAACAGCAGCAGTAAGGACCACACACAGAGAAACAGAGACTCAGGTGCAGGAGCCTGGAATTCTAACCCAGCAACTGACTTTGTGACCTGGCCTAAATTATTTTTCCCTGTAAAGTTTCCTCACCTGCAAAAATCATGCAAACGACCACTTTATAACATGGCCAAAAGTAGTAAACCAGCAACCCACATAAAAAATTCAGTAGCGCCTGGCAAAAAACATGCTCATTAAAAAATTAGCAACTTGGTTTGACCGCTACAACCATTACCCATCTTCAACTAAAAATCAGTAAAGTTCCCAGGATCATGAACTAAAAAACTCGAATATAACATGAAGCAAGAGAAAAAATTACAATTTCAAATTGATGTCCCTTAGTCCTACTCTGTGTGTATGTGCTTATGCATGTGTTTCTCTGTGTGTGTGTGTGTGTGTGTGTGTGTGTGTGTGTGTGTGCATGTGTGTGCGCTTGTACAGCCTCAGGCCTAACTCACAGTATGCAACAGATAAACATTTGCTGAAGGATAAATTCCTTAGCCAAAGTGTTACGAAAAAACAGTAGAAACAAAAAACACTCAGTTATCAAGGTGAAAAAATACTCTGACTTTTAGCACATCATTTTTTCCAGCCATTCTTGCAAAGCAGAGATGATTTTCTTCTTAATATTTTAAATAAAACTCCAAAGTAGTCTGAAGGATTAGTGAAAATGTATTTAGATAGACTTAAGCTACTTGGAAGAAACGACTATAAATGCAAACTGTTAGTCTTTCATTGGGTTATAGCTGCCTTGCCAAAATCCAAAGGTGTATTAGCTTTTTCCCTGAAGACTGAATATTATTTTGTTTTCTCTCTATTGTTTTACACCTTAATAGTCAGTGTGATAGCTGTGGGACTTTGATGGGCGGGCAGACAAGATTCTGGTCACCCATCTTGCTGTCTGCTCTGCCCCAGGAGCAGGACCCTGTCTTCTCCCTCTTCTTCCAAGCCCGATTCTCTGCTTCCCACACCACCACTCCAGTCGCCCCTCAACTTAGTAATAAGCGCACTGACAGTGAGGTTCACCTGGCCTTTTTGCAACTGAACAATTATAATCTTGTGTATGAACAAATTTACAGTGTTGGAAAAGACAATCAAAATCCTTTCTAAATCAGAGCTTAAGTAATTTCCATAATATTTTTAAAGTTTCCTAACTGTATGATAGGTTTCTATTTTAAAATGTCAGCATAAAAACAATGAAATTCATCTAATACCGTTTTAAAGTAGATTGTGAAGAAAAAAATTATAAAAAATAATAAGATTTTATATATAAAGCAGCAAGTCTCCTAAAACATAGTGCTACTCTTAGTGCCTCTATAAATTTTAAGGGAAACGAAATCTACACATTTATTCTGTATTATCATTCACTTTTTATTTCTAGTATCAACTAGTCATTTTTCATTCTTATTTTTTTTAACTTACATGTTTTTCTTAACATTTCAGGTAAAATTGCCCACACTGCTTCTACTTTAATATACATCTTACATAAATATATAATGTACTTAGCGTTATGTATATAACATACACAAGGTACTCTCTGTCACTTGGATTACAACATAACAGGATTTTTATTTCTGAGAGACAAGATTCTCACTGCAAATCAGAAGATACAGTCTCTACTCCCTGACAAAGTCCTCAATGTAATGTGCCATTAACTAGACAAGCAGGAAAATTGGAAGGCATGGAATTAGAAACTGGTATATGAACAGAATCCGCCTGGCTAAACAGAGTGGGAGGAAAGACAAACAGCCAGGCTCCTCACCAGCCAAGGGCACGGACAAGGAGGAAACACAGCACTGCGTTCAGTTCTGCTCTTAGTGCCAAATAAGGAAGAGCAACAATGGTCTTATTTTTCGTTCCCTACCCCCCACCCCACAAAGAAGGACAAAACCAAGAGATGGTTTTGCAAACCCATGTCAAAACTGACATCTCTGGAGCTCTCTGTATTTCCCAGAGGAGGCACATCACTCTGCACCTCCTGACGGGGGACCCACCTCTCTTCTTACTGACCAAGACGCGCTGACAGGTGACATGTCCTCCAGGCACCCGCTCCAAGCTCTCTAAGCACCCTGAGAGCTTCACTGAACTTGTGTCCCAGTACTTTTGCCTGGCACACAGTGAATACGCAGGAATAGCTACTGTAGAGAAAACCTTTTTTCTAAACATTGTATAATTACGACTCCCCTCACAAAAATGAAAATCAGTTATTTTTTAAAAAGAAGCCAAACTGAGGACAACCAAACATTTCTTTGTAGTGTTTATTCTTTTCCCGGTATACAATTACTAAGCAGAATGCATAAAATAGCAAAGGTCAATGATTTAACTCAGGAGGTGCGATCCCATTTCTGTGAGATAAAGCTGATAGAATTAGCACAGTATTTTACTTTAAATTCCCGTGTGCCTGCGCATGTATGTGTGCATCTTTCTCTCCAGTTCTTGTTCTTACTCTCTCACTACTGATGACTCAGAAAACTTTAACCAAAACTCAAATGCATACATGTACATAATCATGACTTTTCAAAGTCGTCACTATTAAAAATTATACTCTCAACACTCAATCCTGTGACTCATTTTGTATTTCTACCTTCTCCTGTGCAAAATTTTTAAATTGGAAAACTAACAGGTAATCCATCTTTCTTTGTAGTAACTGAATAAATTTTTGCTCCATGAGAGTACAACTGTCAAGGAACTGAATTTATAAGTACCCCCTCACAGAACTATTTCAGTATTCACCTGTCTCCTAGCAACTGATTCTGCTGATATTTCCTCATCGAAAGTAGGCAACAGGGATAAAATCTATTTTTCAGTGTACCTCAGCAGTCAATGAAGTATTTTTTTTAATCAATTATAATGTGTAAAACTGTAAGTATTTTCTAGTCAATCCAGGTTTTAAAAATGAGCAATTCCAATCTTTAAATGATAGATGGATGAGCTGGGAAACAGGAGTCTTTCCAAAGACGTTTAAGAAGAATTTTGCCTTTTCTATGAATGCAAAGGAGTGAGGATCACCTTGAAAACAAAAGTAGTAACCTAAGGATTATACTAGAGATTAACCATAAAGAACGAAGCTGCTGTTCTGTAGGGGACCTGATTTAGGCTGATTGTAAGTTTCAAAGCAAAATATAAAGTTCACACCTTATAAACCCCAGAGGAAAACTGTCGGAAGAGCAACAATTTCAACTACTGTGGCCAATGCCAATAATTCTTCAGAAGTTTTCCAAAGTTATCAACATCTGCAGTTGCGATTTCAGAAAAATTCTGTGCATACAGCACCTAGCACATACTACTGAGCAATCTTTCCATTTACAAACAGTATAGTGAAGGGCAACCCTATTTGGCTGCCTTGACAAATCAGGAGAATATATGCATTTCGCCTAAGTTAATTCATCTGATCCTAAGTACCCGCTCTTCACAAGACACTGTACTAGGCATTCCAGATAATTAAGCTGAATCTGGCACAACCTCTAAACCCTGACGTGCTGCCATATTTAAAATACGCAGTGGAAACACCTGCATGAAGGTGAATCCCAGAAAGCACTACAGGGGAGATGTATTCAACTGCATCTGGGGAGGGGCAACAAACTACAGGAAAAAAGAGCCCTGAGCCTGAGGAATTACAGGAGACTCGTTCATTCCTCAGCTACATGTCAGTTTCAGTAAGTCACTCAGTCCTTCCGGAGCTAAGCTTTCATGAGCAAAATGAAGAGACAGGATGGGTAAGTTTTGTAACAGCCTCTTAAAAGGAAAACATTGTGCTAGTAAGTGCTACCACACATAACAGGTCAAGGGAGAACCTCTGCTGGCCTTGGGAGGCCGCTGGCCCTGAAGACAGAGACCTCATGCATGGGTTCTGAGAGTCTGCTGCTTCTCCTGCTCCCAGCCCCGGGGAGATGCAGGGAAAGTACACTACCTGATACTCAAGCAGCAGCCCCTCCCCAAACACCAGACCTGCCAGCACCCTGACCTTGGGCCTCCCGGCCTCCAGAGCAGAGAGGAGACTGCTGTGCCAGTCCATGGTAATTTGTTACGAAGCCTGGACTAAGACAGCACCTATGAACCTAGTTTGCACTGCAGCTGTCAAAGGAAAGGGTAAGACAGCACACAAGTGATTACTATGCAACTCTAAAATCCTTCCTTGCTCAAAAAATTCTATTTATACATGCTAACATTTGCTACCAAGCAAAGAAAACTTGAAGCATTAAAATTCTTGTCATCAATAATTTCCATAATTAAAAATATACAGTAATGTAAGGCATAGTAGAAATAAAAGGAAAATCAAGCTCTCTTAAAATATTATTCTTTACATGAAGTGGACCCTTCAAATGAACACCTAATGCTATTAAACCCAGGAGATCTTCAAAACACTTTCATATGTATATATAAAACTGATTTTTTGTGAATAAAACCTAAGACATCCAAAACCTAGAATATTTCACTAAACAAGAAAATCACTCAATACTGTTCAGTGAGTGGTGCTAATTGTTAAGTTTCTGGCAAAGGGAAGAACCAAAGAAAGAAAGAAAGAAGGCCTTTACTCCAGACACGAACAGCAGAGGGCAGCATGCGACACCAGACTCCTCTGGGGCGAGACAAGGGAGCTGGGGTTTATACCAAACGATAGGGATTAATAGTACTTGTTATGTTACATATTGTTATCTTCAACAGAGTTGCTCAGATTACCAGATGTAAGAATAGAAGATTGGTTAAATCTCTCCGCCCAACAGGGATCGAACTCAGGAGCTTGTGTTTGCCAGGCAGGCACTTTCCACTGAGCTGTATTCCCAGCTGAGCTGGGGTTTATAAAGACCCTGGCTAGGGGTGGGGCTGAAGGGGGCGGGCTTAGTGACATGTCAGGAGCTGATTGGAGGTTTCTTCCTCGCGGGAAGGGCAAGAGGGCTGAGGGGAGGAGAGAATGGGGGTGGTCATTGGGAAGATACGCTGTTGTTTTGGGCTTCAGCCATGTGTAGACCGCCACCATAATAATTCAGCAATTCACACCTGGGCAGAAACCTGTCACTAATAACTTCTTTTATCTATACGTGGAAAGAGACGCCAAGACTTACCTGCATGACTTGCTCACTTGTGGTACCCAACTCATTCACCCACCTGAGCCCCACAAACAGCCTCCAAACATATGCTGTTTGCCATCTGCTACTCTCCTCTCCACGTGCTACTCCTTAAAAACCATATCGAATAGTTCAGCTTAAATTTCCCAGTCACGTGGGTGTCTCCCAAATCTGTGTCTGAGTCTCCAACCGCTCTTCTTGCTTCCAATTTAAATTTACCAAAATGTTCTAAGAACATACCCAAAAGCAAAATCATTTTCTCACCAAACAGCTGTTTCACATCCTTACTGTTATAATCTATCTCCAGCAATAATACCAGCATTTACAATAGTCACTCCACACTCAGTGTACACAGGGTTACCTGCAGAGGTAGCAAAAGAAATTACTAGTATTTATCCCTGTATTTTCCTCAGCCATTTAAAACCTCTCATCTTACAATGGCTATATCCATACATTAGCGAGGTGTGAGCTTTCATCTGGAAAATATAATGAAGTTCTGAAAACACTACCATACCCAATGAAACTCAAATTCATTAATTTGGTGATACTGTTCCAATTTTATTTTCTACTCTCCTCACAGGCATTAAGTCCAACCAATCATACACTAACGATTTCCCAAACATGGATTGTGTGTCCATGTTTCCCAGGAATTTACCATTACAAACTGTTCGCCTCCCTACAGGCAAATCAATGAAAGCCAGTATCAGTTCTGTCTTTTCTCAAAATCCTCCGAACTTAAGTGATACAACTCTCAAGTCACTTTTTTCCTTCCAGGGAGTCAGTGAGTTATGTACATCCCAGCTTCTCCTACTAGAAGAGTTTTTGAGAGCCAAACTCCTGTCTCACAAACTTACTGTTTCTAAAAGTATTAGCTAACCACTGCAGTAAACCTGACATATGTTAAAGAAATGTTTGTTAAAGGCGCAACAAATTGTACACTGGACCTATATCGGGCGTAACCAAGCTGTATCTCAGAAAGAGAAAAACAATGAAGGTCAGCTTAGCATTTGCAGTCAACAAACACATCAAAGTAGAAAGAAAATATGTTCATTTTTACCTTCAAAATAAATGCTCTTTTTTCTATTAGTTTCATGGCTTTTAGTTACAACTCTTTCTCCCTCCAGATAGAAGAACAAATGATGTCTCGTGTTAATGCTGGAAGCAAAAGTGTGTGACTCCTGTTCCTCTATGGACAGGTTAGCTGCAGCACTGCCAGCTTCACAGCAATTCACACATCCATCAGCTAAACTCCAAGGAGTCAACCAGCTAGACAAAGAACCTCCTAATTGTCCCTAAGCACTCAAACACCTTAACTGCACGGGGGAGGAGGTACATAGCTCAGTGACAGAGCTCAGCACATGCACACTCTGAGTTTGATCCTAGCACCAGAAAAACAAGACAAAGAAAATGAATCATATTTAACTGCAGTTTAATGAACTAACCTGAACAGCACTTTCAAAAAATGGCTGAAACATTTTAACTGGATTCTAACCTCTAGAAAAAATTACTTGATTAATGCCACAAAACATATTTTTCCAAAGCAGCATATACTTAGTGAGCCACAGAACCAAACCAAATCTTTTAAATGTGAACAAGAAACTCGTTTCAAAAAAAAGAAAATTCTTACCTTTCTCTCTGACTCTAAGAAAATTGATTCCTTACCTGTAATTACTTACTTGAGAATTTCTCAAAGTCCTTTCTACGCTCTCACCATATACAAAAATCAGCTAAAAATGGATGAAAGGTTTAAAGACAAGACCTGAAACGATGATGCTACTAGAACAAGGGGTGTGTTCCCTGACACTGACTGGACAGAAGATGTCAAATAAGATTCCCACAGCACAGGCAGCAAAATAAAAAGCAGACGAAGGGCCCACATTAACCCACCCAGCTCCTATGCTAACGCACGGCAGGAGCCGGGATAGAGCTCACTCGAAGAGGCCTTGCTCAGGATATGCAAAGCGCTCAGTTCAATCCCCAGAGCAGCCATCAATTTAATTAATCAAATGAAATAATTATTCTACACGGTAAGAGTAACAATCAACGGTAAAGAGACAATCTACAGAAGGACAACCTGTAGAAAGAAACAATCACAGAATAGGAGAAAATATCTACAAACTACGTATCTAAAAAGGGTTAGTATCTGGAACATATAAGAAAATTAATTAATAAAACAATTGTAAGTCATGCATGATAGTGTATGCCTGTCACCCAGCACCCTGAGAGGCTGAGGTAAGAGGATCACAAGTTCAAACCCAGCCTGGGCAATTTATTAGCATAGCAAGTCAGTAAGTCCTGTCTCAAACTAAAAAGGGCTGGAGATTTAACTCATTATGAAGGCCATGGGTTCAATCACCAGCATTACCCCCAAAAAAACTTTTAGAAGGGCAAAAGACCTGAATAAACATTTCCCAAGACATCCAAATGACCAACAAATATATGACAAAAATGTCCCACATCATTCATCAAAGAAACCACAAGATACCACTTTACCCAAATTAGAACAGCTATTACCAAAAAGACAATAAATAAATGAACAAACAGACAAACAGGTAAGGGAAGAAAACATAAATTCTTTAATACTGTTGGTGAGAATGAAAATTGTTATTTTATTATAGAAAATATAGGGGGCTGGGGGTATAGCTCAGTGGCATAAGTGCTTGCCTGGCAAGCGCAAGGTCCTGAGTTCGATCCCCGGTACCGGAAAAAAAAAAAAAAAAAAAAACAGAAAATACGAAGGTTCCTCAAAAAGTTAAAAATAACATGATACAGCAAACCCACAAATACACACTCACACACACACACACACACACACACACACAGAAAGAATGAAGTACTATTGAGTTATTAGTTTCCTCTTCTTTCTCCATTCTTTATTAGTCCATGTTTGTAGCACATAACTTTTACATTCCTTATGGGGAATTATCTTTTCAAAGGACAAAATCCTGTCGTTTGTGCACCGTGGATGAATCTGGAGGACATTATGCCAGTGAAGTAAGAACAAAACACTCAGGATCTCAGTCACGTGTGCAGTCCAGAGAAGCTAATCTCAGAAGTCAAAAGCAGTGGAGCGGTTATCAGAGGCTGGGGAGGGCAGCGGGAGGGACAATCAGGATACACTGGGAGTGGGTACAACATTATGCCAGGAGGAATGAGATTTGGAGTTTCAGTGCACAGTACAGTGACTGTATTAGCAGTATTGTGCTGATAGTTTCAAAATAGCCTTAAAAAAAAAACAGGGCAACCCACTCAGGCCCCGCTTCTGTCCCTCTCTCGGACAAAAGCTATCTTTCCCTCAATAAATATGTTCTGCTCTTTAAAAAAAAAATACAGTAGGGGATGTTGAATGTTCTCACCACAAAGATATGCTAAATACCCAGACTTAATCATTATACAATGTATACATGTATCAAAACCTCACATTAGCCGGCATGGTAGCACAGGCCTATAATCCTAGCGCTTGGGAGGCTGAGGTAGGAGGGTCACTATGAGTTCAAAGCCAACATGGGCTACATAGTGAGTTTAAAACCAGCCTGAATTAGAGAGCAAGACCCTGTCTCAAAAAGCAAAGAAAAGAAATCACATTGTACCCTAAAAAGTATGTACAATCACGTGCCAATTAAAAAAAAAATGTGTATAAATTTATTTTCCGAAAGCCTAGTTTGCTGTCGTTTTTGAGACAGAGCCTTCATATGCTGCCCAGAACTCCCGAGTTCAAGCAATCCACTGCCTCTTCCTCCCCAGTTGCTGGGATGACAGGATCATGTCAACACACCTTGAAAAAGGTGTGTTTGTAACATCTTACCTGGCACCCTCTACTAAAGAGGCTCATAAATAGAAAGTGAAAGTAATAGCACCACGTGAGTAAAAGAGAATTTCCCTTAAAGAAATTCTGCTGCAATTTCAGGATGTGTGGCATTTCCTAAAAACAGACAAAGCTGAGGGTGCAGTGGAGGCCTATGAAAATCCAGGCCCAGCTGTGGGTCCTCCGCCCGTCTCCACGGACTCACCACGCTGTCCCACAGCTCCCCTTTCTGCTCCCCAGGAACAGAGTCCCATCCCACTGCACACTTGCTACTTCCGCCTGGGTGGCTGGTAAGCACCTCCCACCTAACACGGTCGGAACAGGTCTCTTGGTTCTGTTTTATGTACTCTTCTCACACACCCATATTTTGGTACAGGCAACACTCCTAGTCAGCAGCGCTGCAGTCAGAGCCCGGACTGTAAAGGCAGACGGCGCTTCAAACCCTGCCCGTCCCCCACAGCCCGAACAGCGGTGCGGCAAAGCTCGGAGTTGTAACAGTGCCGCCATACACACGGAATGTGCTTACCTACGGCATTGAGAACAGCGCTGGGAAAATACGAAGCTGTTGTTCGGCATCAGGTCCTATCACCACCATCGCCGCTCGGCTCACTCCTCCCCCACACCAGTCTACGCTTGTGAAACCTAACTGTACTCCTCTGACTGTGACCTGTTACCTCCACAGTCTCCGCCTCAAGCCTGCATCAGTGTGGCACACTTCCAAACTCGTCCTCCCACCGCTGCTCCTTCCCCACCCTCCCAAGAGGTTTTCAGGCACCAACATGGTAATCTATTTAAAACCTACATCAGGTGGCCTGTTGGTGCACATCTGTAACGCCAGCACTCTGCAAGGCCAAGGCAGAAGAGCAAATTTGAGCCCAGTTGGAAAACTGTCTCAAAATAAAAATTGTTTTTAAAAGGCTGGAGATCAGCTCAGTGCAAAGGCCCTGTGTTCAATCCATGGTGCAGGGGGGCATAAATCTGATCATATCACTCCCTTACTCAAAGGCATCTCATTGCTTTCCACTACATCCACTACATTAAGCTTTTTTCTTTCTTCTTTTTCTTTTTCTTTTTTTTTTTTTTTAAGGCAAGGTCTGCCGGCCTAGAACTCACAGCAATCCCCCTGCCTCAGCCCCTCAAGCGCTGGGATTACAGGCATGCACCACCACACCTGGCTCTATTACATTAAGCTTTAAAAAGATAAAATAAGGGGCTGGGGATATAGCTCAGTGGAATAAGCGCCTGCCTAGCAAGCGCAGGGTCCTGAGTTCGATCCCCAGTACCGCCAAAAAAAAAAAAAAAAAAAAAGCTAAAATAAAATGAACTCCTTTATCGTGATTTATTCAAAGTCCTAGAAAGTCCTACACTAAGCCAGTGCAACCTCATCTTAGGCCATTTCTCTAGCTTATAACACTCCAGTAACACTGGCCTTTTTTATTCTGAAAAATGCCAAAGTTCCCTCTTTGGGACCTTTACATTAGTGACTGTTCCTTGCCTAGAAGGCACTTTCCTTTATATTTGTTCAGCTGACTTCTTTGCATCATATACAATACGGTTATTATTATTTCTTCAATAATGTTATTTTCTCCTACTAGAATATGAGCTCTGTAAGTGACGAAATAGCACTTGTCTTAAGTACTGTATCCCTCATACACAAAACAATGCATGGATGAAGAAGTTATTTAAAAATAAACCATTAAGTGCAAGAATAGCTACACCTTCTAAGACAGTCATATATGTGAAGCATAGAAATCCTGTCTCATTCTTTTCCCCACCTGCTTATCAATCTACATTGTGTCATAGCTCCAAATTCACCCTTTGCCTATATCTGGACCTTTCAATATTTTCTCAGAGTTTGAAGACCTAAATCCCCAATTATCCAGCTCCTTACACCAACATAGTTATCATCAAGAGGCCCTAAAGATCACAAGAAGAAAGCCTTAGAGCTAGTCATCACTTAGCATTACTAACCAGTATCACCCTGGACAAATGACCAAGCCTGTCCAAGCCGCCTTCTCATCTGTATGCAGCAGATCACAATCCTGTCTGTCTCGGAGCTTTGCAGTGCGGAGAAGATGAGATATGCATAAACCGCTAACCATAAACAAAAGAAACTTCATACTCTCACACAGGATCTATCAGTGTGAAGAATTTCACTGAGCACTGACCCTACGGGCCACACGCTACAGTAGATAAAACATTTGAATTAACACAGAGCCCTTGCCCTTGGAGCTTATATTTTAGTTGGGAAAAAGAACACATCATGAGAATAGTTTCATCGTAATTTGGAATGTGTGAAATTCTGTGAGAGCACAAAGGACACACACAACACAATCTTGGGACTTCAGGAAGACTTCCTAGGGAAGGTGGGCCACAGCTGAGACTCAATGGGTCTGCAGGATAAAGAGTTCAGATCAAAGGAGAAGGTAATGTCAAAATTTTAACAGTCTTAAAGCATCTTCAAAACACAGATTAGTTGCATTATAAAAATCACACAATAACAGGTTAAGAACAAGCCTTCAGATACCACCTGGAATTAAACTCTTCTATCAATTTATAGCTTTCCCCAGTATCTTTGTTTCAACCTCTACCCCAAATTAAAATACTGTTTTAAAATCTACTTTAGGGTACTTTTTCTCATCCTACAAGACTATTTCCATTTATAAAGCTGAAAAGTTTCAATTACATACACCAAGGCCAAAGCCTCCACCACCGGAAAGAATAGCATTAAAGAGACTACAGCAGTAAGTTTAGGTATTTACTTAACAACAACTTTAAGAGAAACTCCTTCCCTTCTTTCTTGCCCTTTCCTCAGCTTTCAAGACAGGTCCTCAAGGAAAAGAGGACTCCACCTTCTCTCCTTCATGATAAGGCACAGGCCTCCCTGGATCTCCTCTTGGGTAGGCCCGGCCCCAACACACAAGGGGAAAAGCCAAGTACTGCCTAGAACCACAGATCGCTGTCCTCTACTACCAAGTCCAAGACACTGAGACCAGAATGCTGCACAACACACCAGTAAACAGGGAAAACTCATTTAAGGTAAATCTGAATCCACTAAAGCAGAACACTGACTCCCTATCCTACAATTCCACTGTGAGACATACGGCCAGCAGAAACACATTTGCCAAAAGATGGACTAGAGTGTTCAGAACAGCAGTAATAATAACTAAAAAGAAAGAAAAGTCCAAATGTTTATCAACAATTGAATGAGTAAATAAATGTTGATAATGTCAAGGAGAATTACAATGAATCACCACTTTATAGAACATGATAAAAAAGAACACAGCATCTTGTCTATGATATTCTTGCTAAAGATGTGTAACTTAAAGACTAATCCACAATCTTCAAAAATAACCAAGCCTGGGGCTGGGGGTATAGCTCAGTGGCATAAGCGCTTGCCTGGCAAGCGCAAGGTCCTGAGTTCGATCCCTGGTACCGGGAAAAATAAATAAATAAATAACCAAGCCTGGGCCAGGCGTGGTGGCACATACCTGTATTCCCAGCACTCGGGAGGCTGAGGCAGGAGGATCATTGACAGTTTGAGGCCAGCCTGGGCTACAAAGTGAGCTCAAGGCCAGCCTGAAATGCATAGCGAGACTCTGGGTCAAAAAGCACCCCCCCCAAAAAAAACACAAGCCCGTACAAGTCAAGGAGAAACAAAGAATCTTTTTAAGCCTGAAGGAGACTACAGAGATCTGACAACTAAGTAACACCTGTGATTCTGCTTTAGATTCTTTTTAAATAAAGGACAGGACTAAGACAACTGGTGAAATGAGAATTTAGTCTGAGAATTACATGGTATTAGCCTGTCAGTATTAATTTTTTATCTTGATAATTAAATTCTTTTTCCCTAGCATGAGTGAGGACTAAGGTTCAATATATAAACACAGACACAGTTAAACACCTATTAGGTATTTCCACAAATTGCCTCATTTAACAAAAACAGTTCATATCTTAGTCCTCCCATATGTTGATATGAATGGGTATGTTTACATAACCCCACAAAGTCAATAAAAATTATTTAGACCAGAAAATACAACTTTAACTCAAGAAGATATGCATACATAATAATCAGCATAAAAATGCCTCATCATTATACTTTGAAGTCCTCTCCCATGTTAAGTACAAAAAAGTAGTTAAAAACAAACTAGACCTAAATTAAAGGACAACTGCACAAAATGTGTGTAGTTTTTAGAGTCATGTTTTTATCAACTATTTCAAATGTATTAACTTCACTTGATCAACACAGCTACCTCCCATTTCACATCGTAGTGGGCTATTTAATCCAGCATCTGCACGACACTGTTTTTATAGGTAGACCTTCTTCTAACTACAGGGGTACAGCTCCATGGTAGAGTACATACTTTCCCTAGCATGTGTGAGGCCCTAGGTTCAATTCCCAGCACCACAAGAAAACAAAGAAGAAAAAGGCTTTCTTCTATATTTCTTCTATATTGCCCTCTACTCATATAAAATCCTAATTCAGAACACAAATTCAGGGGTTGCACACACCAAACACCTCACTGACTGTTAAAGGTCATATGTGAAGTCCAGCTCCATGGAAAACAAACATGAGCTTGAAATCCACAGAGGCCATTCACAAAATCAATCAGCTCATCACTAATATTGCAGAAGGCAGAAAGGTTAGAAAACAACTACTATGCAGTGTAGATATTAACAAATAAAAATCTAAGTATTCTGGAATTAAGAGAATAGTACAAGCAATGAACAGTAAGTTAACTTATTCCCTAAAGAAGACAGAACAAAACTTCTAAGGGTGCATAACTGAAAGTGTGAATGTGGAAATGAAGTGAAATACTTACTGCCAAAGCCTTGGACAGCTTTGCTCTGAATTCATTGAGGACAATTGCTACAATGTCCTTGAGTGGCACATAAGCAAAACCATCTTCCAAATAGACTCTCCTTCCTCGGAACAAATCCAGAGCATCAGCAAAAGGGATCTGAATTCAGGAGAAACAGTAAAAGTTAAGTCAATACCTGTAATGAGGAAACCCTCCTAGCCTTCAGAAATATTAAGTCTAAACAAAGAAATTCATTCATCCCAACAAATTCAAAAACACCCAAAAGATCAATCTATATTTCTTAAAACCCTGTAAAATGTTATAAAAAAAACTAAAAAAAGGTCTAGGGATGTAGCTTAATTTGAAGGCCCTGTCTTCAATACCCAGTACTGCAAAAATAAACAAAACAAACAAATAAATGGTTAACACAATGTTTATAATTAACAAAAAAAACCCTAAACTATTAGTGTTACGAAGTCATAGCAGTACAAAATTTTGTTTCAGACTAGCTGTTTCAGTAATAACAATGATAATAACAAATAGATGTTATTGTCGGGACCTAAAATGTCCCTGGAAGGTTCATGTGTTCAGAAGTTCCAACTGTGGAAGGTGACTGGATCGTGAGGGGGCCTAGTCCATGAATGAACTCATAATCTGACAGCACCGTCGGGAGGACACGGGAACTGAAGGGCTGGGGTGGGGATGTGTCACTGGGGACTCTGTCTTGTCCCTCGTCCTTGCCTCTTGGGCCCCTGCTCTCTCTCTACCATGAGCTTAGCCCCACTGCCCTGTCACTTACTCCCTCACGTGGTGTCTCGCCTCACCGTGGCCCAGAGGCAATAGAAGCACACAGACGTGGACTGGGTCCTCCGAAACCTTGAGCCAGAATAACCCTCTCTTCTTCTAAGCAGACTTACTCAGATATTGTCACAGTGACAGAAAGCTGACTAACACAAGCTAAAATGCTTCCTTTCTATTCATAACCTATGAATTTACAAATTGCAATGCCCAGGACTTCAAACTCGTAATTCAAGACTTCTAAGCATGTTACATTCACCTCATAGACATATTCCACATTTTATTCTGCGCGAAATAAAATCCTAATTTGTATACAACATATTCAATGCTAAAAATTACTTGTTAGTAATTTCAAATTTATCTACACATCCATTTTTTTCTCTAGAGAAATACAATGAAAAACTAACCTTAACACTAAGAAATGGAAATACAGTAGTACCTCAGTTCACAAATGCTTCTGTTTGCAGACAATTCCATTTGCAAACAAAAGCATTCTACAAAATTTTGCTTCGATTCACACACTCTACACCAAGAAGACCGTGGCCATCTTCCCCAAGGAACAAATCAAGTTTGTGAACCGAAGTACAACCATAATAAGCATTCAGGTTTGCTATTAAAATAATTATTTGCTATAAATACTGTATGTATTTAAAAAATAAAGCAGATTTTTTAAGTGTACGAACTATCCTAACATTTTAAGGTAAGCAGAATATGTTATATATTACATAACATATATTTAATATTATTATTAACTGTGAAAATTATCCTCAGTCTTTCCTCTCCTTTTTAAAGTGAGACAAATCAGGTAAAAACCCATTTCCCCAATAAAATCCCCAAATCGTCTCTTCAGTCAAGTTTTAGGGAAAAGTAACATACAATTCTGTATCTGACAGTACCTCATATAAACAGATCACATTTTTTTTTAACCAGGTAGCTTTTGATAAAAGTACTCGTTTCTATGACCACAATAGTCTTTGCCCTCAAGGAGTTCATCTCACAGGAGAGAACAGAAAAGACACACACGGAAAGCCAGACAGCCTACAGAGTGGCACCATGGACGGCTGCACCAACAGGTGGATCACCGGCACATACAAGAGGAACAAGTAAGACTTTAGGCAAGGGGTAACACGGCCAGAAGGAGACAAAAGTTTGCACACAAGGGTTTTACCCCAAGTCTAGAATCCAGTCTAGTCTGCTACTGACTAGATTTACGGCTTAGTGAATTTAGTAAGTGTCTCTAAACCTCAGCAGCTGAATTCGTAAAACTGGGAGAGAGGAGGAACAGATGAGCTAAATGACCCTTACAGGCTCTTTAGCTTACTACTCCACGAGGTTAGCTACTGGGTGGTCACAGTGGAAATAAAAGTGCTCAGGTAGAAGCAAAAAGATGATGTGAAGGCAGAGTAATAGGAAATGTGTGATATGGGAGGAATAAATATTGATTCTCCTACTCCAAGCTTGAAAGGCTGACGGAATGATGGCCCAACAGATAGAAATAGGGAAGCTGGAATTAGGAGCTAATGTGGAGGCCGAATTTTAAACTACTGGCACTCACCAGTGATGATTAGTATCTTCTTTCCAAGGGAACAGAAGGGTTGCAGTTACTGGAATTTGAATTGAATCTCAGCTCTCTCCTCTTCCCCTCAGGACTATCATTCCAAAGGCCATTTGGTGGAGTTAATACAAAGTAAGTATATATACTGAAAGATGGGGGAAGCCAAGGTGATCTAGCACAAAGGATGCTAACTCTGAGCACAGGAAGGAAGGTACTTCCACAGGGAAGCAAGCAGGCTCGAGGGCCACAGCCCACAAGGACTCCAGAGGGACCACAAGAGGAAGCAGTCCAAAGCACAGCGTCAAAACCCCAGAGCAGTAACTCAACCACAGTGCTGCACCAGCAGAAGGCGGTGTCCAGGTACGAGCCCAAGCAATAAAGGAGCACTTTCACTTTGTACTTCATTTTAGTTTTATTTATTGCCATGCTGGAGATCAAATTCAGGGCCTTGCACGTGATAGCCAAGAACTCCACCACTGAGCTACATGCCCAGCCCAAGACTATTCCTTCAGAATGCCTGCAGGGGGTCTGAGCCCCACAGAATTAGGAAGGAGTCTGCGTCCGGAAGGCCAAGACGAGCACTGAATGTCGGCAGAGGACGTGATCTGCGCCGGAGAGGGAGTAGCTGCGGTGCTGAGGGGCTACGCCAGGGGTTGGTTAAATTTGCATGCGAACCTCAGTGTAACAAATGTAACAAATCCCAGGAAATACTTTACACATTTACATACCTTGTATACTGATTCGCATTCCAGTTGAGTACCGCTCAGACCCAGCGATGAGGCCATGATGTCCGGCTCCCGTTGACTCTTCTCAACATCACTTATCTGAAAGGAAACATTGCATACAATCGAAAACATGAAGCGTGCGCTCAGTGCCCGTAAGATGTCTCCTGTCCTTCTGAACACTCTATACTTGCACGACAAAGGCAATATCCTGATAATTCAAATTACTCCTAATCTGATTAATGAATCATTATTGTTGCTACAGAAGGCAACATACGGAAGAAAATCTAAATTCAATATGCTTTCAAATTTTTACTGACAGCTTCTGAAAAATAAATATATATCAAAAGAAAAATAGCAGACACACTAAGTAGTATAAAGAGAAAACAAATGTAATTCAAGTTAACATGGATTAAAAATGAGCATTTTCCCAATTCAAAGAGTTATGGATAAAAATATCTACTTGAGGTTATAAGTGGTTTAACTATTTCTCAAGTTCCTAGACACATATGACAACTCCAAATTTAAAACATCAGTTTTTCGAGGAACAACTGCAAACATAATATCTCAGACTGATTATGGCTTTATAAAAGAGTACAGGTCTGACTGTATAAAAAGTTTATACTTTTACACACCCAAAAGGAACTCAAGATAAAACGTAAATGACAAACTGAGGGAAACATTTGCCTCATCTGACATCTGAGGTACTCTCAATAAGCCCCTAGGTGGTAGTACATAAGGACTAATAATCAAAATAGTAAAACAGGAACACCACTATTTGTGAGTAAAATAATAAATGTAATGTTATCAAAGTCTGAGTGAGGCCAGGACCTGACTCGACTGGCAATATCAGGTCCAGTTAACACAGAGAAAAGCAGTGGTGACACAGGGAAGGAGTTTATTTTTATTCTGCCCAAACCAGGAAGACGTCCAGTCCAGAAAACAGTCTTTCCTCACTGACAAGGGCTTCAGGGTTACACAAAGACGGCGGCAAGGTGGGGAGCCAAGAGGCAGGAGCAGGCACAGACCACTTGCCCAGCTGTGCGGCTTGCAGTGGGCTCTGGGGCTCCTCCTGGCACCAGGCTGCAGGTGACAGGGTGCCCCTTCCCTGCAGAGGATAACTGCTGTAGGAAACTGGGATAGAGAAACTCCCCCAGTTTTAAAAAAGCCCTTGTTACAGTAAATTAAAATAATTAAAATAATAACATAGTACTTAAATAGGACAGGGGTCCCTGAGGGGACACAGACAGGGGTTCTCAGGCCCCATCAAAAATGAAGTACATCTTTTTCAGGCTGGGGATATAGCTCAGCACCCCAGTACCTGCCTGGCAAGCATAAGGTCCTGAGTTTGACCCCCAGCACCAAGAAAAAAAAAAAAAAAATATATATATATATATATATACACACACACACACACACACACACATACATACATACATATATGTCTTTTTCCTATCCTCCTAACACAATGTCTACAAGGAAACAATCACTAATTCAGACCTTACACTGGGAAGAAACTCCTTAAAACACAAGTAAGGAGTTTCTGAAGAATTCCACTAGTGAGCCAATATAAAATTACCCTAGCCCACTCCACGGTGCCATAAACTTGAGTCCAGCTCTTCTACTAACAGACCAGTTTGATCTTCCCTCTTGGGGAACAGATTAAAGCGCCAAGGAGCCGAGGCACCCGAGCCCTATGGCCCTGCCAGCTGTAGCCCCCAGGACCTCTCTCTCGAGGTGGTGCTGCTCACTGCCTGCGGCCTTTCTCAGCAGACATCCCATGCTCGAGGCTTCTCCAATTTCCTGGGGTCTCCAGCGCACCTTCAGCTTCACTCTCACGGCTTCACACACCACCCACTCGGGAACAGTCTGGCCTCCCAGGCCTTCTTCTGAAATCTGGGTAGAAGCCTCCCCAACCCCACCACAACTCTTCCACCCCACATGCGTGTAAAACCAGCACACTCGGACACTGCCAAGATCTGCCACACCAGCTTGAGCAGTATACAGGCCCCCTTGGATCATGACTGGAGATCTGAATGCCTGGATGGTGAAGCACTGTGAACGGCACCCTGAGAACCAATTTCCTACATGGCCCTTTTTGAACAGGGTATCCTAGTGTCACAGACAGCTAAGTTAGTAAAAGAATGATAGGCAATTTGAAAGAGATTAGGCCCAAAATAGAACAGAGAAGAGGCAAACCAGATCTGTGGTCAAGGCCTAAACTGATAGAAACTAAGCCCCAAGAGGAGACACCATGGCTAGGCCTGATGCCTCCCAGAGAACAGCTCAAAGCTATATTGTAACCAGCACCATTTGGCCAAGTAAGCCTAAACAGTACCACAAACATGCAGAAAGAACGTAATATACATGCAGACAGATGACCAGAACACTCTGAACCTCCTTCTACCCCTTCCGGAAGTGCTTTTTCCTTCTCAATGCTACGTATCCTGACTATGTACCTTGTTTTTCTTCTACAACAATATCAGATGAGTAACTGTACTTGTAATCCTACAGGCTGGTTGTAGTTTGATGAAAGGTAACTGTGATGTGCTTTTACTGTATAGAAACCCCCTAGACAAAACAGCATTAGCAGCAACCATCTTTCAGGACTCCTGTCTCTCAGGAGCTTTCTCCTAATAACTTTCCTACTCTTCACCTCCTTTATACTCAAGCCTGTTCTTTGGCGTCCTGAGACACAGGAACTCAGCACACCTAACAAATTAGGAGTTACTTCCCTGCAAGAGGGCTCTCTTTACAAAAGAAACCTTTACAGTTTTGCACCCTTGGGCCTGCAATGGGTGGGAGTCCTGTAGATCTCTCAGATGTCAAGTTATCTTTCCTGTTTTTCCATGTAAAAAATACTTACCTTCTTTTTAATGCTAATCTTTTCACCAACCAAGCTCTCTCTCCTCAAGGCAAAACCTTTACAGCATTATGCATCCTTTCTGGATACATTCAAATTTTTTTCAAATTACAGAGCTCTGCATCTTGGTTTTATTTCCCAGTGTAAATAGGACTAACATCCACCAGCAGTACCAATGTCCCTGGGCTGCCTTGAGATTTCTGCCAGATTAGTCTGCCACCCTAATCTCAATTTCCAGCAAAGTCTCAGGCATAAGTAAAATGTAGACAAATTTTCTACCAGAGCATAACATACGTGGTCTTGAAGTATAACACACACGGTCTTGAGTCTGACAACTGCCAATGGAATTCTTGTTCCCCACTGAAGCCTCTAGAACCTGGTCTTTACTGCCTGTATTTTTAAATCTGCATTCTGATCCGAGCTGTGACCAGAATCTCCCTTAAGTTCAGCTTATTGCATTCTAGGGTTTCACCAGTCAGCATCTCAAACCTTTCCAAACTTGTTCCATGAACCACTTTCAAAGGCTTCTAAATCACATGGTCAGGTAGTCAGGGTAACAATCCCACTCCTAGCACCAAAATCTGTTTTACTCACTTTCTCATCACTGGGACACAATACCCAACCCACCCTCAGGTAATTAGCAATGCTTTCGGAAGTAAAAATGCATTCAAAGACTAGGAGGAAAACTGTTCCATCTCAAAAAGAAGTCACTGGTGTCAATCTTACAATAAAAAGGTAAGCAGGACCACGGAGATTATAAAGAAAAGGTTTTTATGTATGGCTACTTATAAGCAAAAGCCTCCCAGTAGGTAGAGCTATCAGACACCACTTGACTCCCCTTTGCATCCAGCCCCACAGTGGTACCTTTTTTAGGTTCAAAGCATCTGGCTGTTTCTATTTATGCTCCAGGCACTCTTGATGGAATCTATGCACCAATCCAACAATAAACAGCTACCATACCTAGAGGACACCACACCCAAATCCCTCAAGATTAAGGAATGGACTAAGCCAGGGGAAAAGATAGGCAAGACCTTAAAATGGATCATTAAAATGAGCAACCTCTCCAACCTCAAATTCTCCAAGAAAAAACTTTCATCTCCAGCCCCGGGAGCTTTAAGAAATATTAAAAACAAGATTTTTTTTAACATTTCCTGGATCATTTGGTGGGCTCAAGCCCGGCTCAGTGTACATACGCATATTTCCTCACTTTTTATTTACCCGTTCTATAAACTGGAGTATTTCTGTGCGTGAGGGGGAGGCAAAGTAGCTGCCCTTCCAATTTCTCCAAATTGTGAATGAATTCGCTTTTCCATTTTTATGGATATTCTTGACGGCGAGTGGGCAAACGACTTCAGATAGTTGGGGCCCAGGTGGAGCCCACAATAACATACAGATTGGAAAAGAAGACACAAACTGTCATTATCCAGTTTATGATTAAGACTCTTAGAAAATACAGAGTACCAAAGAACAGATAAACTACTAGAGCTACTAGTCAAATTAAGCAAAGTTTCTCAATTTAGACACAGAAAATTCTATTTCTGTACATCAATAACAAAATCCAATAATAAGCCTTTTAAAGCTATTATTTACAACAAAATCAAAACTATTATCTAAAAATTAAATATAATGAAAATTGTAGGTTTCCACAAAGAAACTATAAAACTTTACTGAAAAAAACACAGTTCTACACACTGTGTATAAACCTTACAAACAGATTAAGCTCAGTAATACAGAAAAAACATACCAAATCATTCCATGTATATAGAGCTTTGTCTTAACAAGGAAAAACTCACTGTTTAGGGCTGACTATTCAGTCCACCAAAGAGGGAAAGGACGAGGAAATGATCTGCCATAAAGGCACACAGAGAGGATTCAGAGGAAGCAGTGCTTCCTTTCCTCTCCTGGATGACAGGTTAATATTCGCTTCATACTTAATTACACGTTTTTGTTTGCTCTAAGGTCTCTGCACATGTATTATAGTCACTAATTTTTAAAAAGTTAAAAAGAGAACTAAAAGTAAATGAACTATGCTATAACATGAAATATTATGTAGCCAGTAAAATTTCTTTTAAAATAAGGAGACTTATGATTATTGTCATAGACATCCATGAAACACTACTACATGATGGCAAATTATTACAATTAGATCAAGGAAAATTAAATCCTTAAAGAGCATACACTGTGTGTTTAAGTTTACTTACGGGAAAAAGTCCACACCAAAATATAATTTTCTAAGTGAAGCGATAACATGCTTTATTTTTCTCCTTTATATTTGTATCTATTATATTTATCCCTTAGCTATTTCATGTTTTGGATGTCACTACAAATGGTATTTTTCAATTTATAACTGTTGGCTATTTTACTGCAGGTTCTCTTAATTTTGTTCTTGTTCTCCATTTGGACACGACTCTCCCAACCCATCTGAGAGCAGCAGCACTGTTCTCAGCTCAGCGCCGGTGCCCTCGGCAAACACAGGATGTCCTAAAAGAGACAAGATCATGGAATCTTCCAAACACCGGGGCATCTGAAGATGCCCAAACATTTACACAAGATGCCTCGAGGATTTTGTCCTCTGAGGAACAAGACATCCAGAGAACCTTGACCACTGCTGTTTACTAAGAGCTTCCCACCTAATGTCCTGGCCTTTTGTCAACCTCTATAAAAAACCCCACTTCTCTCTGCTCCCTGCAGATGGCCTTTTTGTCCTGTCTGCCTGCACCCACGGCAGCTTGCTTTCACACACACCTGGTGGAACTGGCTGTCTCGGCCTTGTGCTGTTCCTTACGTAAGTTCTATTACTTCAAAATTAAAGATACTGGTTACCAGCCTAAATACAATAAATACTGAGTTAACATTATGAAATTACTACTTCTGACATACTTACCAAGCAATTGTCACACTTTTCCATATCTAGTGGGCCTAAGACCTTGCTCCTAGTCACTACTACAGAAAACTAGTTTAAGAGCAAAATCCTACCCTCAAAAGAAAAAAGAAACCATTCTAGATGAAGTTTGTCTTAGCAATGAGAAAGTAACTAAGTCAAGGAGTCAGTTGAGGTGTGTCAGACTATTCCAAAAACAGTGACAGCTGAGATCCAGCTGCCACCTGCTATTCTATTTATACAACTCATTTAATCATAACCCTATAAGGTAGATATTTTGTTTTACAGCTAATTATGAGTAGAAATTAAACTGGATTACAACCAAAGTACTTCTGAAACTAAAACCAGCTACACCATGTGGCCTACAAATGAAAAAACAAAGAAATACTACTTTGCAGGATAGTTGAGCAAATATGTAATGATCAGGAAGATACAGCAAAAGAAGAGCATCTTCACATCTTCACCATGGTCTTTCAATATTTTTTATTACTATATCTGTAAAGTACATTTTTATTAGTTTGTTTTCCAGGCTCTTTTCACTAGGTAATAAAGTGAAATGCTTCCTGCAAGAAACCTGCCATCTACAATCTTGTCATCTTATTAGTTAAGCGAACCCAGGTCTTAGTCAGCAGAAGGGATTCAAAGCAACTGATAAAAGTAAGCTAGGTTACCATGCAACATCTCATAACTGAGATGTATTATGCCACAGAAAAAAAACATCCTTTTGAAAAGACATGTATAAACAGACTGCTCACCGTGGATCACATTTCCTGAGTGACTTATATTGTCATTCCAGAGACGCTCAACCTTCACTTTGATTAATTTTCAGTCACCAGAGACCTTGAACATTTGGCTTTGAAGTTCCGCTCTTGGGGCTGGGGATATAGCTCAGTGGAATAAGCGCTTGCTTAGCAAGCGCAGGGTCCTGAGTTCGACCCCCGGTACCGCAAAAAAAAAAAAAAAGAATTGCTACATGAAGTTCCGCTCTTCACCACCACCACTAGATTCTTGCACCTCATCCCCTACGATCCACACTCACCCATCCAAGTCAGTGGGTGACTGTCTCAGCGGAACAATCCATAGAATGGAACGCTCTGCGGAGCATTCAACAGAATGGCATAACATGTTTCTCAACAAAAATCACCCTTGGCTTTAACTGTTTTGGTAAGGTTATATTCCCATATTTTATAATTACACTGTTTTGCATGCTGCCTTGTTATTAGAATTAAAGATTCTATGTGTAACTTATTCCTTTTCGTATTCCTCATCAAGCTAGCAACTAACAGTAATTTCACTCTGCCAGAAATTCTGACAGGATTCCGAAGGAATTCTGGCAAGGAAAACACTCTGCACAGTCAGCAGGCAAAGGCTGTGGGTGTAGACTGCTGTCTGCCCCATACAGAGGCCCATGGTCCTCACTTGTTGGGCTCAGACCAAGGCAGGTGACTTGCTCTGGCCAGTAATATCTGAGCAGAGTGACACGTGTCACTCCCAGCAAAAGTTTTGTGAGCATGTGGTTTACCCAGCTCTCTTCTTCTACCCAGCAACTGGTTACAGTTCCAGTGTATGAAAGCTGCTCAACAAGCCTGAGGGCCAGGTCAAAGCGACACAGTGCAGGGCTATAGCTGACCAAGGGGGACAGAGAGCATGATCAAGAAACCACTGTTTTATAAATCACTGAGGATTGGTGGTCAGTGTTACCTATGCTGGACCTACCCTGACTGGGATACTGATCATGTCCCGTGTACATATCCCCAAGATATGTATATTCATAAATTACATGCATATACTAGTATCGAAGATTACGTGCATAAAACATGTCCTACTCCTCCAAAAATGTTAACAGGGATAAAATTAAAAACATACACAAAGAATTACAGTGATACCTCGGCTCACAAACTTAATTCTCTCCACAATTCTGGTCACAAACCAAACTGCATGAGAACCAAATCAAATTTACCCATAAGGTGACCATTGAACCTAACCATTGAATTTGATTCAATTCTCATCCAACTTGGTCTGCACCCAGAAACATGGGAAGAATTCAGCTTGTGAACCATGGTACCATTGTATTTATTTCCTTCCCACACTCCCAAATGATCACCTTGGACTTACCACCTTTGAACCACTAGTCTATTATACCGGCCTCTAAAGTAAAGATTATAAATAAGGCTTCCCAGAGACGTAAGCTGCTATAAGCCTCCAATCAACAATATCCCATTATGCTTATAAATACTTTGCAGGAGTCCTCTGTTTGAATCCACACAGCTCTCTCCTACGCTCCTATCTTTAACCACACACTATATGCCCGTCAGACCTGAGAGCGAAGCTCTAAAATTACACATCTCTGGGTCACCAGACCTATCGGTCAAAGCCCTAAGGTGTGCTGTTTTTTTAAAAGGTCCAGAAACGCCTTTGACTATTGCTACCCTAAAAAGCATATCCTAGAGTGAGAGAGTGGGAGTCTTCTTTCCTAAAACAAACTTACGATTTCCTAAAATCACCACCATCTCTTCTAGCACCTCATTATTTTATTAGAATTCACTCATTTTTCCTAACACCCTACTATGCACCGTATACTCTGTGTCACCACAAGGAGATGGGATCTAGCTATAAATAATTAGAGAACAACCTGCCCTTGTGAAGCCTGTTTTAAGTGGGATGAGACACAGTGAAAAACAAAGAAGCAGCCCTTAAATGCAGCAAGCAGTCTGTAACAAAAATACAGAAGTACTACTTTTCACTTTAAACTGCATCGTCAGTGTTAAACTCTCTCTGAAGAAATGACATCTACATGAAAGGACTATCAGCAAGAAATCAAATAATAACAAATACCAGCAAAGCTGTAGGGGAAAAGGAACCCTTCTACATTGTGGGTGGGAGTGTAAACTAGTGCAATCACTATGGAAATCTGTATAAAGATTGTTCAAAAATTCAAGTTAGAAATTCCATTCTAACCAGCTATTCCTCTTCTAGGTATTGTCCCCCCAAAATTAAAAAACATCATATTACAGTGTTGCATGCTCACCCATGCTTAGTGCAGCATAACTTATAATAGCTAAATCTTGGAAGTAGCCTGTATCTCCATCAGCAGATGAATGGATAAAGAAAATGTAATATTTACACATAATAGAGTACTACTCTGCTATAAAGAAGGATAAATTTGAAGGAAATTTGTTTGAAGGAAAATGTATGCACCTTGAGACAATAATGTTAAGTGAAATAAACACATAAAGCTTAAATATCAAATGGTTTCTTATATGTGAAACCCAAAGTATACATAATTTAAAGAGCAAAATAAAAGAGAAACAATAGGAAACACGGAGATGAATCTTTTGCAAGTGGGACAGGAACCAAGAGACGCAGGGTTGAAGAGTGAAGACGTGTTAGCGCATGTGCTAATTCCCCACAATAAACATCATCCTTACGTACAGCAAGCATGTACTAGTAAAAAATTAAAGTCAAAATCACAATTTTAAATTAAATGAATACATAAACAAAAGGATCAGGTCGCACAAAACCTGAAGCAAGAGCAGCCCGAGCAGTGTTGGGAGCAGCTATGCACAGGCTCTGCAGAGAAAAGGCTGCCGCTGAAGACGACCGGCGGAGCAGAGAGCAGGCAGGGTCTGCAGGCGCTGCACATGAAGACGACGGGGCAGTAAGCAGCAGCCGCAGGAAGAACAGAGTGAACGCTGACGTACACGGATTTCTAGACGCTGCCCAAACGGAGTGTGAGCTGAGGACAGGCTCCCCCGGTAGTTGCGGGGAAAGAAGATGGCGGCCTCAACGAGAAGAGCCCTGGTGAAAAGCGGAAGTGGGCAGACTAGGATCCATTTTGTTTGCAGACTGCGAGCTGCAACTGCAGAGTGGCGAACCCTGGGTCACTGTTCGGAGGTTACGTCTCACAGGTCGCCACTGTGTGTCTTTCTGCAAGTTGCCTTGAACTTGTGGAAGGGGCTCGGAGTGAATAAACCTAAGTAAATGACTTTAAGTATGACTTTTTTCTTGAAGTAAAACACACCTGTACTAGCAAGTGAAAAGGTAACAGTTCTAATTCCAACGATACTGAAACTATGCTTAAAACAACTCAACGACAGTCACTTAAAGCATTTGATGAATAATAAGCAATTATGAATCATTTCTTTTGTAATAAAATTTTAAATGTATGGATGACGCAAATGTTACAAGCAAATATTACAACTTTGTAGTACCGCTACTTCCCATAAATATAACAAAATAAAACGAAACCTATAAAAATACAGGCTCTACACTGGTGATCTATAAAGGGAAATATGTTTCCCAAATGCGACTGAATCACTAATCACAGTGTGAGGACTAAAACCAGCTACAAATTCTTGGACACAGCTCCTCTTGAGGGCTGAGATCGCCTCGCCACCCCTCACACACCTTGCACTTGCACTCTCTGACCAGGCACAAGCGATAAGGTGCTGGCCCACCTCCTGGGAGGACTGACAGGTGGACTGACAGCCCTCCCAAAGGCTGCTCGGCTATAGTCCTGGACCACTGAGTATAGAAAGTGCTTGCAGAATCACGACAAAAGAACTCTAGCAGAGTGTGGCCTTCCAGCAGCACAGCACCCAAGTACCAGGCAGATCAGCCCAGCTGTTATGGAGAGCTGAGGATGGACCAATCACTAACCAAGCAACCTATGCAATGTTAGGTGGAGCAGAACCACTGCCCCAACCTCAAAAGTGTGAGATAAAATACAATGGGTACTGTTTCAAGTTTTAGGGTAATTTTAGTTTTAAATTTTGATGTTAAATTTTTTTGTTTGTTTTTATGGTGCTGGGGATCAAACCCAGGGCCTTGTGCATGCAAGGCAAAAACTCTACCACCGAGCCACATACCCAGCCCATGATGTTAAATTTTTGGAATCGCTGTCTTAGGCTTCGTAATAGTCACATACTTATAACCTTAAAAGTTTTAACCATTTTTTCTATTTTATACTCCAATGCTTCTATAGTACTTTCTTCAATTTAATGCACAAAGCAATCATAACAAAAAATTTTAAATTGGAAAATCTTTAGCAAACACAGAAAAAGAAAGTAAAAGACAGAATAATTATCACTGTGTGGCTGTGTTAATTAACTAAAGTTGATAGATAGCATGGTACCTCACAAATTTGTCATTTATAATCATTCAAAGTATTAAATACTAAAAATGAGTGGTAATCTAATATCCACCCTGACAGTCTAATTAGAATGTTGATCTCAATAACGGTGCTGATCAATGTAGAAATCAATTGTCAGATTTATTACTGCACTTCAACAGCATAGGCATGTTCAGAATATACCAGGACCTACACTAAAAATGAAGGGCTAAGTGCACTTCTCCTCAACAACAACGAAAACAACAAAAATCCTTTTAAAAGAAATGGGTAATTTATAAAGAAATATTCTTAAAAGTCTCCTAAGTAAATCAAAATGGCCGTAGGACCAGATACATGTCAGAGGTGTGTATTCCATTCCCCCTCATTGAGCATATTTGTTCAGCAGCAGGGTGAGCATGGTGCTGTGCATCCAGGTAACAGAACCAAACGTAAAATGCCACCATGTAAACTGACGGTAACAACATCCAACCTTACAAAGGCTAAGAAAAGGAGACAAGCTGACTCCACCAGGAGGACTCTGAAAGAAGGCCACGAGAGGGAAAAGCCAAGGCCACGAGAGGGAAAAGCCGAGTTTCCAGAACACAACTGAAGGAGAGCAGAAGC
Source organism: Dinomys branickii (assembly GCA_004027595.1). NCBI lineage: Eukaryota > Metazoa > Chordata > Mammalia > Rodentia > Dinomyidae > Dinomys > Dinomys branickii. The sequence continues at coordinate 53,593 of PVLD010012783.1, forward strand.
TCTCTGGGGCCTGAATGTGCGTGGTCCTACAGAGCAGGCACCTCAAAAAGAGCACCCTTCTGAGTCGATCTGAGGTGCGCAGAGAGAGCCCAGAGTCAGAGTCACCCGGCCTGGTGTTCAGCCAGCCTTACCCAAAACTGCGATAAGCAGAACCAGCGAGGGAGAGGGAAGGATTCATCACAGGAACCCGCTTCCAGAGCGCAGCCAGAAACTGCTCAAACAATTAGCGAAAGACATGCGAAAAGCCACCAACGGCGCTGCCAGGGCAACGGCTCTGGCTGAGGCTGAGAGCACCGCCAAGTAAGATGGAGAAGGGCCTGATGCCACCCATGGATCCGGAAGCTGGGAAGCACATGTGGGGAAGTGAAAGTCCTTTCCAATCAACCAAAATACCTATCTTTCTCCATCTTTCCCTTTCCCTCTCCAACTCCTGTCTCCAGTTTACAAACTGTGTGACTCCTAGGCTGATATGGCTTAGAAAAATGCCAACAATACAATAATATAAAAAGTAATATGACAATCATATAAAAAGTAACAAATGAGTAAAACATTATTAGTAAATTATGCTACATAGCTAGATAGCAACAGTAAGAAAATGTAATTTATTTAAAAACTTAAGATCTATTCCAGAGATCAAATGTAAAAATGTATTATAAAAGGTAATAGATTAAATACAATAATTAAAAAGTAATAAAATTAGTAAGTATAATTTTAATTATAATTTATTATAAGTTAATAATAAAAATGATTATAAAAGGTAATGGATGAAATACTAAGTATCAAAAATTAGGGGTGGAGTGGAAAGACTAGAATACAGCACTTCTCTAATTTCATGCCAACCAGGAGGCTAAAAGGCCTAGCAGCTCCTGCAGTAAGAAGTGAAACAACGTTACGCCAAAGTTCTTGATCTTTTGCTCACTTACTTCCAGCTGTGTCTTCAGCTTGTCTTCAGCTGGCACCCAAAGTGGAAACCCTTCTACAGACCTACCGTGGCCCCTGCAGACATCTCCTTACTCAGCAGTGACACTCACCTGCTTGTCTCAGTCATCTGCATAGTCCCTCTGGCAAATTCATTCCAAAATACTTTCTACTTTGTGGTATTTATGAATTATACTTGTCATAGGTAACTGCTGTGTCAACTTGAGTAAGAAATGCCCAACTGATTGGCTTAGCATAGTTTTGAGGATGATGGAATGAATTTACTGAAGAGAGAAAGCCCACTCAGGGTGTCAGTGGCACCAACCAATAGGCTTGTAGCCCAAATGGAATAAAAAGGGAAAGAAGAAGGAAGGCTCACTTCTGTCTCTTCAGGGGAGCTCTGTCTTTGCTTCACCTTGGACGTCATCTTCCGGCTTGCAGTGCAGACTCTTCAACCTCCAATATGGAGTTGCATGGGAATCTACAGTGAGCTCTTGACTGGATCTCAGGCATGCAGACAGCCCTTTTGCAACTCTTCCACACCTGACTCTCTAATGGCCACTGTAAGCCTACTTTGTAAATCAATCAATCTATCTGGCTATCTATAATATTAAATCTGTTTCTCTAGCGAGTACTGGCTAATATAATACTCTCCTTTAATAGAATGTGAACCTAAGCACGGATTGTATTCACAGCTTTTACCATAGTATGAGATAAAGTTTTACTGACTAAAATATACAAACTATGGAAGTTGACAATATTGCACCTAATGAAATACACAAAAAATACGTAAGAAATAATATTCAGTATAATTAAACCCAAAAAGACTAAAAAGTATGAGCGGAGAGACAGAATATAAAATTCATGAAGATAAAAGCAATTTACTTCACATGACAAAAATTTCATACATGCAAAATTACTTTTAACTGTGCTAGCAATTACAGAGAATTTAAGGAGTTAGCATGCCAACAAGTGCAGTCCTAGAATCTGGGTGATGTGAAAGAAATGGACGGGGAGAAAGCAAGTAAGAAAGATGGAAAGCAAACAAAAAGTGAAAGACGACAGAAGAATGGCTAGGGGGTGTACGAATACTAGTATCTTTAGTAAAAATCATTTTACCCTCACAATCTCTCCACATGAGCAAATACTGCTCCACTGATCTGACACACCATTGAAAAGAGTATTCTGCCTTCAACTTTTAGAAGCTGAAGCCCATCATCACCCAGCCCTACTCTATCTTGACAGAGGTTGAAGGAAGAGCTGGAGGGAAGGGACAATTTGTGTCAGTACCTCCAGCAGCACAGCGGCACCTGGGCTCCAGCACTGAGGCCTCTGGCAGTTCCTGCTTTCTTAAGTTATCCAGGTCTATATCCCATTGGAAATAATTTTTAAAATGCTAAGTGGAGCATTAAAAATATATTAGTCTGACAGCAATAAGAATTGAAAACACTGGGAACTGCCAAGCCAAAGTCTGGAACAAACTTGAGCTCAGGAATGACAAAGCAGCTTTGGCCTAAGGACATTAGCCCACGTCTTACTCCCCACCCGGCCCCGCCCCACCCCCAGCATTTCAGGTCCTCAGCCTCCCGGCCCAGGGGACAACAGACAAGGGCTACAGCCTGTGGGATACAGGGACCCACAGAAGACCCTGTCTGTATTCAACTGAGGCCCTGAGGGATGACAGCTCCGGGGAGGAGCATGACGGCTGTGCCACCGTGTCTTCCAACCTCAGCAGAGTGGAGAGCAGGCCGTCCTGGCATCAAGAACAGGGAAAGGCTGGAGAACAAAGTTTGTAAACTACAGCCAGGCGTGGGGGTGCACACCTGTAATACTACTCTGAGGGTGATGCAGAGTACCATTGAGTTCAAGGCCAGCCTGGCCTACACGAAGAGTTCAAGACTAGCCTGAACTGCATAGTGAGACCCTGTCTCAAAAGACCAAAAAAAGATGCTGTGGTTACTTCAATATATGACCACAGTGGACGAGAGACACACAATGCTACTCTGGTTTCAGAGGAGTTCCCGGCTGATAATACCTCCAAAAGCCCAGCAGCCGCGGACACAGTACCTCGGAGGAGTCCCCGGCCGATAATACCTCCCACAGCCCGGCAGCCGCAGACACAGTACCTCGGAGGAGAGTCAGCACACTCACCCTGGGAAATGCACTTTTAAAAAATGCACTGTATGAGGGTAACAATCAGTCAGTAATAACCAGGCACAAAGGGAAACGTGACTAAGCACAAGCAGACACAAGCCAGGTGAGGCAAAATGTGCCTATGATCCCCGCTAGTCAAAAGCTGACGCAGGAAGATCACTTTACTTCAGGAGTTTGAGGCCAGCACAAGCAACACAGAAAGACCCTGTCCCTAAAATAAAAAAATAAGAACAAGCACAACCAACACTAACAATAGCAGAAACAAATCACAGATTTTGAATCTTTGAATTATCACATAGATTAAGACACTGTGAATTAAGATATTGTTTCTTTATTGAAGAAACAATAAATATGAAAATATCTGTAAGGAATAGGAATCCATGACACATAACATAGATCCGAAAAAGAGCCAGAAAGAAAGAAAGAAAGCACGCACTTCTACAAATTATAGTAACGAAAATTAAAAACCCAATGAGGAGGTCATATTCTAGCTCGGTGACACGGGTTTTAACACATGAGGCCCTGGGCAGTGCCACAAAGAAAGAATATGTGTGATACAGAAAAAACAGAGCAGAGAAGCATCAAACTGAAAAGTAGTTCAAGAGAAATAATATGTAATTCAGTAGAAAAACAACAAAAAAGGGAAATGCAGGCCCAAGAATGAGGTTTGAAAAACGAACATATATAACACATTTCATTGGAGTCTGGAAGAAAAGAAAAAGTGGGAGGTTAAAAAGCAATAAGGGACTTCTGGGAAGATGGCGACCAGGTAGGCAGCAGAGAGAACCTCCCAGAGGATTACCACCCAAACAATGAAATATAGCAATATGAAGACCGAAATGAAGACTTCCGGGAAGAAGACGACCAGCCAAGAGAGCGAGTGCGGAGGGAAGAACGGCTTCAGCTCCTGAACCCGACAGAGAACGCGCTACTGGGACAAACTGCGCCAAACCGGGCAGCGCTGCGGGATCCCGCTCAGAACCCCACCCCCGCAGCCAGCGCTGTGTCAACTGGAGCAACAGCAACCGGCCGGCGGGATTTCTGAGTCGGGGAAAAGCTCCATCCAGGGAAAAACATCTGAACGGCACTCCTGTCTGCACGATCACAGGGTGAGTTAAGTGCGCGCTCTAACCGGTTTTTCCTGAATCGGGAAGAAGCTCAGCCCAGCGAGAGACATCAAAGCAGCTTTAAGGACTGCGGGATCTCGCAGGTGGGAAGAACTAGCTAGACGCCCCAATGGGGTTTGTGAGGGGGGAAGGGGCTCCACCCAGGGAGGAACACCTGAGTGGCCTATCTGCAAGAATCCTGGGGTGGCGAGGTGTTTATTCGCCCCGGCCAGGTCTTGGGGTAGGAAGTAGAAGCGGAAATCTCAGCAGACAGCTTAAGGGACATTCTCCCAAAGAGAAGTAACCATTGGAGCAGCCTCTGCAGCAGACCTTTGCCTGCTGAACTGTCTGTGGAATTTATAGCTCCACAGTTTGAATTTGATACCCAAAATTGGGAAAACAGAGGAAAAAAACGCAGTCTCAAAACTCAACCCCACCCAGAACAAGTTTTGAATGTGAAGATACAGGGGAACCAGGAAGCCTCATAACTTCAAGTTATGAAACGATTGCATCCGAAATAAATCAACTCCAACAAGCCATGAAAGAGCTCAAAGCAGAAATAGCCCACATACCCACAATGATTTCTCAGATAAAAAACGAGCTGAAAACAATGATGGAAGAAATGTTCCATTCACACAGACAAGAAATAGACAAAATACTAGAAGAAAATAGGAAACAAATGGAAATGTTACAAGAGCAATTTAGGAATGAATTACCAATAATGAAATAGGTCCAAAGAGAATGCCAGGATTTGAAAACTAACACTGAAAGCATGAAAAACCGTTTAAATGAAACCGAAGAAAGAATTTCAGAACCTGAAGACAGTATGGCAGCTTATGAGCGTGAAAGGAAGAATCTCATGATATCATCAAAGACACAAGAAAAGTCAATCCAACAGCTGCAAGATGAGGCAAAACATAACAATATTCGAATTATAGGAGTGTGTGAAACAGCAGGAGATCTCACAAACGATATAAAAGGAATATTTGATGAAATAATAGCAGAAAATTTCCCAAACAAGGTAA
>PVLD010012784.1:0-21148 GCA_004027595.1 Dinomys branickii
GTTATCTTCGAAGTGTGTGTTCAGGCTAACACATACAGATATACACTATTAATCTAATATCCTGTCTTCGATTATTGCTTAGCATTAAGTGATATAATACAATAGTAGAACCATGTTAGCCCTCCTGCACATATGTATATTCATATATATTCCTCTATACATACATACATACATTTTTGTCTTTTTCTTTTCTCCTTTTACAAAGGAAATTTATACTAGTGAGTTCCCACCTCAGAAAAATAGTGTACTCAAATAAATATCCGTAATAAGTACATACATATATATATATACATACATAAAACCTTAGAAACAGTCCATATGCCCCTCAACAAATGAATAGACAAAGAAAATGATTTTTATACACAGTGAAATATTACTCTGCTGTAAAGAAGAGTAAGTCTAAGATATTTTTAGGCAAATGGATACACCTCAAGACAATAATTTTAAGTGAAATAAATTGGACATACAAATTTAAATGTTGCATTTTTTATCTGGTGTGGGAAACCCAAGAAATAAGTAAGGAGCAAAATGGAAGTTCAGTATTAGGAAGAAGAAAAAATATGACCAAATGGGAAAGGGAATTAGGGGGGAAGGAAAGGAAAAGGGGTTAAAAAAGTGAATAGAAAGAAAAATCTGTATACAAAGCTTTTGTAAATGGGGAAGGGAAGGGGGCTGAAGGGAGGGGAGGTAAATGGGGAAAAAAGAAAATCAGGACATATTATGTACAGGTACAAAATTTCCTATGAGAAATGTGATCATTTTGTATGGTACGTATGTGCTAATAAAAAAATCACGAACTTTTAAAAAAATGAAAGGGACCCCACAGGAAAGATTAGTATATATTTTGAATAATACACTCTATCATCAGGCCAAAAATTTTAATATATTTATGTGTATATTTGGTTCATGTGTAAGAGTGCATTTGTATTTATGTATATAGGTATGTGTGTAAACATGTGTATTCATAGATAAGTGATCAGAAACAAACACAATACTAAATAAACAGTGACCTTCCACCATTCCTGATATACAAATTAGACTTCTAAAAAAGAGAAAAAACATTAAAGAACTCAACAGGACCCAACTCAAAGTTGTTAGAACAATAGCTAAATTCAAATACAGGAGGAGATGAAAGTTGATAAAGTAGACAGTATTACGAGTATCCTTTCTAGAAATTTGTTTAAGATCAGAACAGAGATTGGCGTTTACAGAGCAGGTCAAGGTTTTAAGACTTTTAAGATAGAAATGTTACGCATGTTTATTATCTTAAGAATAAAGAACTGAAGATCACTGAGTACTTAATAGAGAACATCAAAAAGTGAGGACTGGAGATATAGCTCAGTAGTAGGACCTAGCTTGTATGAATCCCTGGGTTCAATTCCCAGCAAGGAGAGTGAGCACACATAACAGGACATCAAAAGACCCAGAAGGACTCTTCTACTGATACACTGAAACAATAGGATAAAAGCAAGCATGATTATTATTACAGTAATCTATTTGGTCATTTCTTTATTATTATTGAAAATATAAAAATTGCAAAGCCTGTGTTCAGATACAGAAATTAAAGATAAAACACAATTTTAGCCTTTGAAGAGCCTATAATACTGTATTAATCAAAGGAGCAGACTAAAATAGCTATTTTAATGTGAAAATGCTACACAAATACTTATATACAGTAAACTTCCATTTTTAGAAGAAAGCTGTATAAGATTTCTCCACTAATGGAAAAGGATGAAAATAATTAAATGCAGAAAAAAAGTGAACAAATTCACAGAAGTTTGACATTGAAAGCATATGTTCTAAACTGCTATGTTGTAATTAGTGGTGAGTTTTCAAAGCCATGAAAAGTACGACATACATCTGAACTCTAGACATTCTCCTTTCTTACTATATGATTATGAATAAATAACCTCCCTAAAAATCAGTACAATTAGTATTATACACATTGTTGAAAGGATAAATGTGACATAAGTAGGATACTCAGCACAGTGCCTGCCATATAAAGGGGGGAAGTAGTATTTATAAAATAGTATTTAAAATGAGAATCAATTCTTTATAAAATGAAAAATGCTACACACATATAAACCATTTTTAAAACAATGACTTTAAGACTACATTAAATGTAGTAACATTTTCATGTGCAATATTTCTCAAATAGTTATGGAATTTTTTTTTCTTTTGGTACTGGAAATTAAACTTAGAACTTTATGCTTGCCAGGCAGGTTCTGTGCCACTGAGCTATATCCCTGGCTCCCATGGAATATTTAAAAGAATTTTTAGTCTTAAAAGTCCACATACAATCCTAAGTGTCTGACATTTAATTGAAAGAATGGGCTAAATACATTTTTTACTTTTTTCCCATTTTTAACAGGGAAAAATTGTTTTTGAATCTCTAGTCAATCAAATTTGTCAAATTAATTCTAAAACTATATGCTTATAAAAATGCAAAGTTATACCTAAACCATAATCATTTCACCTATAATGCCATAAAACCTACCTTTTCTTCTATTTCTATTTCAAGTTGCTTCTTAACAGACGAAAGTTCATTTCTGACATCATGTAGTTGAATCTCCTAAAGAAAAAAAAACATGAAGTTTTAAAGTGCTCTCATGTATATTTGTAAGACTACGAAAATGTAAACTAGTTTTTCACGTAAATTCAGCCCTATAAATTCACTAATAAAATATGCCTTAAAAAGTCTACAAAGGTTGTAAGTAAATTCACTTAAATTTTTATAGTTTTCTCCAAAAGAAAATTTAACATTAATATCTGTCCTCATCCTCACCTAATCTCCTTCTCCTTTCCCAATCAGAGCTTAAAATTTACTTAACTGGACCTTACAACATTTCATTTGAAAAGCAAATTTGTTCTACTATTTCAAAAAGTAAATTAAAAAACCAGTTCAGAAGATCTATAAGAATGTTTTCAGGTAAGACCGTGCTTCCATAGCTCAAAAATTATCACTTTACACACTATTTTTTACCACAAGAATGCTAACATAAAAACTCGCTGTTAATATTTGCTCTATATCTCACCAAAGATGCTCTCAGAGATGACTGTTCTTGCTCTTTGCTCTTATAAAGTGCTAATTCTGCATCTTTTTCTTCAATAATCTTATCATACTGGTGCTGCATTAAACAAAAGTATATTAAAATGAGTAATTTTGTTTTATAATATTATTATTTAACCACATGTAATATTTTAAAAGGAGCTGGGGTGGTGGTGCACGCCTGTAATCCCAGCATTCGAGAAGCTGAGGCAGAAGGATTGTTGTGAGTTCAAGGCCAGCCTGGGCCACAAAGTGACCTCAAGGCCAGCCTGAACTGCATAGTGAGACCCTGTCTCAAAAAGACCAAAACAAACAAACAATAACAACAACAACAATATATATATATATATATATATATATATATATATATATATATTTAAAAGGATGGTTATTACAGTATGGATATATAGTTTTCAAATTATATTTTTTCATTCAAACAATGTAAAACTTATTCAACAGTAAATAAAACTTATACAGTCTTGGAAATAATCTAACAGAAGAGTAAGAAGTAACTTTATTGAGAACATTCAATTTCACCATTTAAAAAATACATCAGAAACACCAGAATTACTTAGAAAAGTGACCAACTTCAAATCTGGGACAGAAAACACAAAAGGAGCCTTGAAAATTCTGTCACGACAAAAAGTAAGGTACCAGAAACTATTATCAAGTCCACAGGAATTACTAGCCAACTTTAAAAGACTTCTCCTGGCCAAAGGTGAGACAATTTAAGTATTAATATAGATAAAAACTTCTTCACTAGATTGAAATGTAACGAATTTGTTTAAATGTATGAGTTCATAATGTTACTTAATTTTTAAATTTTCATTGGTTACATCATAATAATGTTAAGATTCCAGCAACAATTTTTTAAAATGAATAGGTAGGTATAGGCTACTCCCTCTACAAATCATGAGGAGACTGAGGCATACTTTCCTAATAGAAGAATCACTCTAAACAACCACAAAAAATAGATGACACACAGCCTCTCAAACTATTTATTTTTTTGTTAAAAATTACTTAGCCAAGTAAGTATTAGATACATGTACAAGACACAAATATTAATGTACGACATGCTGGGTATGTATTTAAATAAAACATAGAATGTTATAAAACTATTAGAAGAATAGATAGGGAGAGATTTACTCTAGGATATAACACCCAAGCCAAACTTTGTATGGTTAAGATTTGAGCTTAGACAAATGTAGGATCCAGAGTTGTCCAGCTCTAATTAGTCACTATTGTATAGATGATAATTTTTTTCTGACAAACCAGAATACTATCAGGAATTCACTATTTTTTGCACAGAAATATTATTTCAATTAATAATTTTTTCTAATCCCCTTCCTATTCCCCCTCCCCACCCCCTCTTATTTTAGTGTGACTTGCAAACATGTACTAATAAAAAATTTAAATAACAAAAATTGATAATTTTATTGTATGAGTTACCTTATGTTTTTCCATAAGTGCCATCATTTCAGTTATCTTATGTCGACATTGTATTTCCATTTCTTTCTGCAATCTTATTGCTTCCTCAGCTCTTAATGTTGCCTTCTCAATCTATCAAACAAATAGTATTTCTTAAAATTAATGCATAAAAAATAAATTTCACTTAAATGCAAAAAGCAAAGTATGTCTTATATAAAAATGGAAAATTCAAACACCAGGAAATTAGAAAAAACAGGTAGAAAATGCATCACTGTTATGGCTTGTATCCAGACATACTCCCGAAGCCCCATACACTCATAGGTGGGGCTTTTCAGTGGTAGTTGGATCTAGAGTATGTGAATCTGGATTAAGAGTGTGACAACTAAATTAGTCCACTGGTTGGTTTAGCATAGTTCTGGGTATGGACAACAGGAAGGCCCATCCTGGGTATGGATGGCACTACCCAAAGGGCTTATAAGCTGGATGGGACAAAATGGAAAGAGAAGCCTGCTCCTGCTGCTGCTTCTGCTGCTGCTGCTGTCTGCTGCTGTCTTCTACCTGCCAACCCAGGGACTGTTCCCACACCTCTGGCATGCCAGTCTGCCTTGGAGCCAGCCAACTATGGACTAAAACGTCTATGAACAGTGAGCTAATAAAAAGCTTTTCTCTTTTTAATTTGTGCATGTGAAGTATTTTGTCCCAGAAATATGAAAAGTAACTATGACAATCACAGTTTTTGCTTATTTCTTAGTGTTTATATTTATAATAGGGACACTTCTGGCTACAGAAGTTGATAATTGCTTCTAATATGAATTTATTAAATCTTTTTAAAAATTGTAATTTAAATTTAAGGATCTTTATTACTTTTTTCTTTAAATGCTAATGAATATAGAATTTTATTACAAATTCTAAACATATTTAGTTTTTCTCACCTGTGCCAAAAGATTTTCTTCTAGTAACTTTTTATCCTCAATTTCCTTTTGGTAGTTGTGAGTCATTTCTTCCAACTTTTGCCTGGTACTTTCTAGTTCTAATTCTAATTTACTGACCTTTAAGTAAAGAAAATAGTATGAATATCAATAAATAATGTGGGTTAAAGCAAAATATTTCACGTTCATTTTGTGGTTTTGTTGATATTAAAATATTACTTATTCATGAAAATTATGGTTGGATCATTTTCCTTACGTTTTTCACATGGAAAGATGTATTTCATTTTTCATAGTTTTTCCCCTAAAATACATATTTACTCTTGACAAATAATATAAAATAACAGCCACAAATTTATTTTAATGCATTTAAATTGGTTAATTTCAGTTCTATAAGTTTTACTATGAAAAGTAACTGTTTCCGTTGGGCAGAAAACCTATGCATTCAAAAACAAAGCAAATTAATTAGATTAGTTCTGCATAAAAAAGAAACACTTTCACTTTGTTTTTACATAATTTGTGTAAATATTTACAAAGCTGTGAGTCAAATATAACAGTTAGCAAGAGAAATGTGCCCTCAATTAGAGCCCATCCTCCATATTCACTTTTACCTTAGGGATGAATTAGAATTGGGATGGGTGTATTTGACAGGAAGAGGACATGGGAAAGGGAGGCATGGGTAATTTAACAATGAATCAGACTCTGTTCTATATCCATTAATGAACCACCAACTATATCCATGAATTAACCAATACTGCTAAAGACTTCTACAAACCCTGTTTGTTAGTTTTTCCGTATTTTATCCTCAACTGTAACAGATATTCTTAGTACTTACACTCTTTATTCTCTTTTAATTATAGTTTTATTGAATTATGTACCCCTAAGTAACGTCTGGTTCTGAACTTTAATTTTTACAGTATATATACTTCTTTTTTTCATTCAATATATTCTATATATTTATCTGTATAAAGTTTTCTGTTCTTAATAGTGTTTCCTTGTGTGAACATAAACTTATCTATGTTTATCAATTGTTTATAGACACTAAATAAAGCTGTGAATGCTCTTGTACATGCCTCTTGGTACAAATGTGTAGAACTGAGGTTTCTTTGCTTTCTAATTAAACAGAAATTATTAATCATAGTATATATGAATTTAACAATGTTCTCAAATATAGTTGATTTTTTACCTTGTTTGGGAAATCTACAACCTAGTCCTAAAGAAATTCTGTTATACTTTCTTAAAATTTGAAGTCTTGCCTTTAACATTTATATCCTTAAGGAACTCCTTCATGTATGTGGTTTTAATACAACAATATTCAAATGTTCCAGCAATATGTCAAATGACATGTATATATATCTCCAATACAGCCTCTGTATTAAGTCAGATTTGCATTTAGGCATAAACTTTTTTTCTAGGGCTCCCTCTATTGCTCAACAGGTTTGACTACCTCCATGCAAATGTTATACTATCTTTATCACCCTAGCTATACAAATAATTTTTGTATCTAATAGGACAGCTTTCCCATCTTGCTCTTCTTAAAGATTGCTTTAGCTATTGGCCTATTCCTCTTTATCTATAAATTTTAGAATCAGATTGTTAGGTTCTACAAAAACCCCTGTAGGAATTGTAACTGAATACAGATAAATTATAAGCAATCTAACATTTTGTTTTTCATATATATATATATATATATATATATATACAGAGAGAATATTTTTAAATTACATTTTAAAACTACTGACTCCTATGCAAGTAAGTATCTAATAACCTTACTAAAAAAACCTAATGACTCTATTGATTCATGTACAGATACAAATTTTATTGTATTGATAATGGTTTCTAAAAGATTTTAAATCAATTCAACTTCCTTACTAGAAATATTTAGGCTAGTAATTTCTTCTTGACATTATTTTAATTAATCTATTTCAATTTAACTTTTTTCAAATATATTGCAATAATTATGCTCCCAGTATAAGTATTACCTTTGGACTTTGATAAAAATGTATTTCTAGATTAACAGAACTTTTAAAGGACTTATTCTGTGTAACTCCTTTGAATTTTATAGCTAGATACATCTATGACATATCAATACATACATAAATAAAATCATTGATAACTAGTGTTAACTGTCCTTGAAAATGATATTTCCCTCACTCTTTTATCCTCACTTGTCCAAAATTCTTAAAAGATAGATATGTGGTACACATAATTCAAAGTAAATAGTTTCTACTTAGTACTTAATATATTGTCTTTATTTTCTAATTTCCATTATTGTTTGTTGAGGTGATCATTCATTAATGATCTTTCACTATCTTGGTAGCTATTTTTAACTAGCTCTGTAACTAATATTCTTTAGTGTTATTACAAGATTTTATTTATTTATTTTTTTATTACAAGATTTTAATGTTTCCAGCTTAGTTAGGTCTTTATTTTTATATCTATGAATCCATGTCATTCATCAACTGTATATATTCTTAGAAATTATTTACTCCCCAATTTACTATTTCTTCATCTTGGACAATATGTTAATATACAAATATGTCATTTTTTTCTAATAATATTTTAAATCACTAAAACAAATTACAGTAACAATGTAATACAGTAGTATTTAAGACAAAACATAATGGAGATGATGTATATAAATGCCAAGTTTGCCAGTGAAACTTAAGACGAAGATTTTCAGAGGGGATAAAATTATAAACTCCAACAATGTATTATTTATAAGAGACATATAAAACATAAAGATATAAGCCAAGCATAGTGGCTTGCACTCCTTCTAATCCAGTACTCTGGGAGACAAAAGATTTCAAGTTCAAACCCAGCCCAGACAACTTAGCGAGATCATGTCTCAAAATAAAATATAAAAAGAGTTAGCAATGTAGCTCAGTGTAAAGGCCCTTGGTTCAATCCCCAGTATGGAAGGAAGGAAGGAAGGAAGGAAGGGAGGAAGGGAGGAAGGAAGGAAGGAAGGGAGGGAGGAAGGGAGGAAGGGAGGAAGGGAGGGAGGGAGGGAACAAAAATAAAATTTGAAAGACTTACCATGCAAACAAACACAAGAAAACTGGTATAATTGTAAGAGAAAAATTGTTCTAAAACAAAGATGCACTACTAGAGACAAATGCAGTATCTTTGTTTTAATAAAAATTATATATAGAGAAAATACATATTAAATATTGGAGAAAGTTATATCTTATATATACATCATATACGCTAAGTAATACATGGGTATCTAATAATACCACCTTAAAACAAAGTTGAGAGAGCTACAAATAACAGAAATCCATAACTGTGAAATTTTTAACACATTTCTCTCAGTCAAGGAATTAATAAAACATACAGGGAATCTTAATAAAGATAAAGAAAGAGAAAGGATATATAAACTTAAAAATGACCAGTAATATTGATAACAGAACACCACACAACTGTAGAACATGTATCACTGCAAGGTACATAGGCCCATTTACAAAAAGTAATCTTATACTGGGTCATCAAGCAAATATCAATAAATTTGAAAGTACTGAATCTAGTGTGCTCTCTAATGCCAAAAATCATAATAAAAACGTAACATATTCCTGTTAGTTTAGAAAGTAAGAAATATAGGAGGTTACTGAGCCAGATAATACTAATTCACTATATTTCAAATTCTATAGGATACAGTTATAGCAATGCTGAAAGGGAATTTTTATAGCCTCAAAACGGGTATATCAGACTAAAAGTTAATTATCTAAGAATACATCTCAAGTTAAACACAAATAAAAGAAATAACCAAAGGAGTTATGTTTCTTAAAAACCTTCAAAAGCTGACAAGCTCCTAGGGACCTTGATCCAAAAAAAAAAAGGGGGCGGCACAAATAACCAATACCAGGAATGATAAGACATTACTACAGATGCTACAGACAATTTTCAAACTACAGAAAATGCAGCTGTACTGAGTGAAACCCAGAAAATTACAATTTACCAACATTTAAGTAATCTGGCAATTGAGTAATACGACAACTGATTAAATTGTTTCAAAAATTAAAAAGCCTCTCCAGAGTAAATTCTACTCCATCAGAGTTCAATTTTATTAAGCTACAATTTACATGTAACAAAATTCATGATTTTAAGTACAAAATTTGATTAAACTTTGGCAAATGATATTAGAACCATGTAATGGCAACACCAACCAAGATATAATTTCCATAGTCTCAGAAAATTTGCTTATACTCCACTCCTTCCCAAACTAACACATCTCCCAACCAGGCAACCAACAGTTTTGCTGTCTCTATAGAACAGCCCTGGCTATTCTAAGACTTCATTTGCAATCATGCCAAATTACTCTCTTGTATATGAATTAACATTAAATAATAAGCATTTATTAAAATAAATTTGTGATTATGCCATTATTTATTTCCGATATAAATTATGTCAACACATTAGAAGAGTCACCCATGTTCCTGAGTGTATCAATAGATCCTTTTTGTTTCTGAGACCATTCCATAAAACATATATTCCTAGCTTGTTTATACAGCTTCCTATTAACAGATATTTGAATTTTTTCCAGTTTTTATCGTTGTGGATAAAGTTGCTATAAACATTACTATACAAGGCTTTTGGTGACCACATTTTCAATTCTCTCATTTTAACATTTATAGGAAAAGAACTATCAATTCATAGGGTAGATGCATGTTCAATTTGTGGGGTTTTTTCGGTTTTTTGAGGTGGAATATTGAGACAGCATTTTGCTATGCAGTTCAGGCTAGCCTTGAACTCATGGCAATTCTCATGCCTCAGCCTCCCAAGTGCTGGGACTATAGGCCTACCCTATTATATCAATTTTGTAAGAGAACACCAAACCATTTTCCAAAGTACAGTGCTACCTTGGTTCACAAACACACATTTGCAAACAATTTGGTTCTCAAACAGCAGCATTTGGCAAAATTTTGTTTTTGTTTGCAAACTGCATTGGGTGACAAAACAACTGCAGCCATCTCTCCCACACAAACACAATGTGGCCATCATTTCCAAACTCGTACAACAAATCAAATTTGTGAACCGAAGTACTACTGTACAGTAATTGTATTATCTTACACCCTTACAGAAATGTATGCAGGTTCTGGTTAATCCATATCATCATTAAAGTTTGTGGCTGACAGTATCTTTTCTGTAGTAAGGTCTTCCTATGTTGCTAAATTGTCCAGGCCAGGTTCAAATTTGTAATTGCCTCAGCCTCCCAGAGTGCTGGGGTTATAAGTATGTACTACAATGCCTGGCTCATTGACTGTTTTTAATTTTATCCATTCTTGTGGGCAGGGCCCAGTACAATAGGTATGAGTCATAGAAAGCCTACCACTTAGTTTCATGCTCTACTGCCAATATTTTGACATCTTAATTTTTTATCTATGTGCCCCACACTTTCATTTTGCACTGCGCTCTGTACACTATGTCATGCTTAATGGTATCCTATTATGGGTTTATTTTTCATTTACGCTTTAACTAAAGATGTTGAACATTTTCTCATGTGTTAATCACTCATTTCTGCACTTTCCTTTGTATTTATTCTTTTGCTCATTTTTTAATCTTTTAATGTGGAAAATATCTAACATGAAGTTTGCTATGTTAATCATTTTTAACTATACAACTCATAAGTTTTACTTTTTGTTTTTGTCTGACTGGTTGGTTGAGAAGTTTCATTTCTCCCTCTATCCCTCTAGTCTCTCACTCTCTCTGTGCTAAGAGCTGATCAATTTAATTTATATTGTAAAAGAATAAATTTTTGCTTCCTTTTTATCTCTCATTTATTTGATCTTTCCTTCATTATTTTTCTCTATTTTCTGTGGATTTGACTTGTTTCTTAAGTTTCTAGATGGAAACCTAGATGATTTCTTCTTTTCTAAGATAAACATTTAAACCTATATAAATTTCCTTTATTTGCATTCTACAAATACTTTTTATCATTCATTTTTAAATAATTTCTAATTCTGTGATTTGTTTGTACTATGAATTATTTTCTAGTGTGATATTTCATTTCTTAATAGTGGAAATAATATTTTATGATTTCTTCTGATTTCACTCTGTGATAGAAAGAGTGAGACTTCAGTCTTTTGAATTGGATGGGGATTTGTTTCATACCCCTGTCCTTGTTCTATCTTATTTTAATATTTATATTCTATGTGTACTTCTGCAGAATTTATAGCTTCCAATTTAGAGTTCTATAAATGGCAATTAAGGTAGCTGAAAGTGCTGTTCAGATTTTCTATACCCCTAAAGTTTTTTCACTTGTTGAAAGGATTTTATGGTCTCCAGCTATGATTATGGATTTGTCTCTCATTTTAGATTTTTTTTTGGCCTAAGGTATTTTGAAGTCCTTTCACTACTGTATGTACAAACATATTCATGATTAGTATTATCCTTCTTATTGACATCTTTATTATTCTATAACATCTCTTATCTTTGATAGCATTCCTTATCCCTTAACCTATTTTATGTGTTACTAAAATAGTCACTCCACTTCCTATGCTTAATGTTGGCATGGTATATGGTTTACCATTCAACTTCTTACTTTCAAACTCTTTTGACTTTTAATTAAATAAAGTATGTCTCTCATAGACAACAATATAGCTTGGTCTTGATTTTTTATCCAGACCAACAATCTTTGCCTTTTATTATTATATTACTCCACTAATATTTGATATACACACACACTTCAGAAATACTGTGGGTTTGGTTCCAGACCACTGCAATAAAATGTCTTAAGACAGAATCACACAGAATTTTTGGCTTCCCAGTGCATATAAAAGTTGTGTTTACACCATATTATTAAATTTGCAAGAGCATTATGTCTAAAAGAACAATGTACAGACCTTATTTAAAACTGTATTGTTAAAAAAATGCTAATGGTTATCTGAGTTGATGGGAAATGATAACCAAAAGAATTACTCAACACAGTTGTCCTCTCTTTCCTCCCTGTTGTGTTGAGGACACAGTGAAGTGATAATTGTCTATGAACTAGGATGCAAGACTCCACCAGACACCAAATCTACCTGTGCCGTGTCCTCAGACTTCCCAGACCCCAGAACTGTAAGAAATAAGTGCTTGTTGTTTAAGACACCCAAGTCTATGTTTTTTTATTGTAGCAACACAAACTAATTACACTTGTTTCTATTATTTTGTAGTGGTTGTTTTAGAGAAAAGGATAATGTGTACCACATGCCCCTTATGAGTTGACTGTACTACTTTTATATATGTACAGATATAGATATCTATATCTATAGCTAGAGAGAGAGAGAAAATGGATACATACTTTCCCGTTCTTTGTGCTATGGTTATCATATATCTCTTAAACACTACAGTAACCATGTTTTTGTAATTTCACACATCTTGAAATTTTTCATGTAATATATATATATCCTTTTAAAATTTAGAAAAAAGAAAAATATGTAGCTTTCTTGTACAAATTTACCATTTCCACTGCTTTCTATTTCTTCTACTGTTCCAACTTGCCATCTGATGTCATTTTCCTTTAGTTTGAAAATTTTCCTTTAGCATTTCTTGTAGTGCCAATGTCAATTTCAACTTAATCTGACAAAGCTATTTTTGCTGCAAACAGAATTCTGGATTGGTGATTTATTTCTTTCATCATTTTACAACTGTCATTTTTTTGTCATCTGGATTTGATTATCCTGTTCAAAGTCAGTCATCATTTGTGTCACTATAGTGTGACATTTTTCTCTGCCTGATAAAATTTTCTCTTTATCTTGTTTTAACTTTGACTAGGATATGCTCACCTAGGTATAATTTTCTTTTATATCGCTTTGAATTTGTGGAGGGCCATAGATCTTTAAACTAATGTTTTAATTTAAAATTAAAATTCAAGTCATTTTCTCTGCCTCATCTTCCTTTCTCTTTCTCAGGGACTCTACATATTTAAAATCACTTGACAGTCCCCTTTTTAAAAAAGAATCTTTTTCTGTGTTCTTCAAGCTAGATAATTTCTGTTTTATCTTCAATTTCACTGACATATTATTCATTTATCTAAATGTACTTTTAGGACCATAAAGAACTGTTTTTTGGTTTAGTTTGGTTAAATGTTTCATTTTTCAGTTTTAGACCTTTTATTTCATTCCCTTTAAAATTTGTTTCCTCACTAAGATTCCTCATTTATTCTACCATTATCATTATAAGTCTATTTTCCAGTCTCTGAGTATGTTTTGAAAAGGCTGCATCTAAGACATATAAAAAATTCTAACAATGGGCCGGGGAGATAGCTCAGCACCTGCCTGGCAAGTCAAGGTCCTGAGTTCAATTCCCAGTACCAAAAATACATTAATTAATTAATTAATTTAAAGAATTCTAATATTTGAGTTATCCTAGGGTAACTTTTTATTGGCTGATTTTTATACTATTGGTAAACATCTGTTTTGTCTTTAATTTGAGACTATTACAAGTAATGTTTTATAAGCCTAGGACTTTAAATTGTTTTCTACAAAGCAGATGATTTTCAAACCCCTGTGAGGCAGGACAATCATACATTAATTAAATTCCAAACTTAATTTCATTTTACAATGTATGGGTAAGAAAGATGAGTACATATAAAATGCACACACACATATTTTTAAGGAGAGTAAACGATTTTAAACTACTTACATCACAGGTGAGCGCTGTATCATAACTATGGACTGATCTCCTCAATCCAAAAAGACAATAATCTTTGAAAGTAACTATCACAATATAAATAAATGGTGTAACATTCCTTTCTAAATTCTCATGTATTTATGAATATTTTTTAAAAACTAAAACAGTTAAATACCTTTATCTCAAAAACATTCAGTTGCTTGCTTTCTGCTATCCCCTTTTTTTTCAAGGCCTTATTCTATAACAAGTCAAAAATAGAGAATTATATTTAGTACTAAGTAATTTAAACATATAACTGCCACTTAAATTATTACTAGAAAAGAAACTATTAATTCTCTAAAACTAAGGCAAAAATATTGGTTTGATGTTAAGAATAGTTATGAGCAGTACCTACCTCCTGCTGAAGCTCTTCAGTATATTTGCTTTTGTTTTCAACTTGTTTCCTTAAACTGTTACACTACAAAATTATTAGAAATTAGTTTTTTTTACTCAATATTCCACACAAAATAAACAATTTCAGACTAATAAAGGTGTTGTATAAAGTAACATCAAGCTCACTTTAAAAGTGGTGTTAATTCCACTAATGTAAAAAATTATGTAGTTATATATTTTAATAAAGTTTATAAATGTGAGATTCTTAAAATTTATTAATCTACTTCAATAACAGGAATTCATCTATTTTAAGTAAATGTGCTCTGTGGTCAATCCCATACAAAAGGCTGAATTATATTACTAAATAGCTAATGAAAAGCAGCTGGCAGAGCGAAGAATAATTTATCTTTTTCCTTACTCATTTTCTCCCTTTCTCTTTTCTGAGATGCTTATTGCATTTGTGAGAGAGCAATAATGATACTCTATAAATTTCTATCTATCTATAAATTTCTCTGATTTTCATCAAAGTAATCTCATTGGAAAAACCTTAAATCTCTTCCATTAGTACAAAATATTGTTAAATATTTTTCATGCAGCACTCATATAATCCTATTCCTCTAACATTCAGAAACTGAGTAATATATGGTACTGCTAATTTGTTTACAAGTGATTTATTTTACCTAAATTTTTATAATCCCTAAGCCTACAAATGGTCTTTTACAGAAAATTCAAAAGGAAACTAAGGAAGAAAAGCTTTTAAAAAGCAATGAACATCCCACTGATTTTCACACAAATTTGGTAAAAACATTAGATGCTACCAAAATTTCTTGCACCTTCTAAGGTTTTATTAATATTTTAATAAATTATGTAACTGTGGGAGACTTAGCATATTTAGGATTTAAACTGTAAAAATAAGCATTTATAGGCATTTTTAAAATTCATAGCTTTTCATAATTTGCAGGTGCTCTAGGAATGTAACCCCAGCGAGTGCTGCATGAAAAATATTTAACAGTATTTTGTACTAATGGAAGAGATTTAAGGTTTTTCCATCCTTAGTATCACTTTAGGATGATAATGCAAAATAATCAGATTCTTTACTTTTTAGCCTTTTATGTTGAAATTATTATTGCAATTTCTAAATTAATTAAAATTTAAAACTATTCACAGAAAACCAGGGATCTTTTGCTCTCACCAAATAAATGTTCAAATTTAAAGACTATCATCCAAGACACCATCAGAATACTTGTTACTTTGTCAAAAAGAGCACATGTTGCATGTGTTTCTTAGTCTTCTATTCTTCAGGCCATCAAAACCTATTCCCCTGAGAGTTTATCCTGCTACCTTTTTCTAATAATCATCTTCACTGGCATTACTACAGTCCAAAATATGTGCATATTTATACTAAAATGATATAAGAAGTACTAATTTTGGATGTTTTGATTGCCCCATCCTACTCCAACCATCCTCTTTCTTCTTTCTGCATAACCTAATGAAAATTAAAGGTGCTTAAGTATGCATCCCTTTTAAATATAAATCATCTTCAAAATTAGGGCTAATTATTATTATATTACTTATTCCTAAAATTGTTTTCCCTTTTGAATGTTTAAAGATACTTAATGTATTTGGAAGAATGACCAGAAATTCTTCAAAAAGTCTTCAACTATCAAATTCATTTTCAGAAAATCCATGTGCATAGAAATAAAGAATCCCTAGTATAAGAAAATGGTATTATCAGATCAGAATTTCTTGAAAGTGAATTACACTGTCCAGAGGACTATTTATTATGTGTAAAGTGAAGTTTATGTAAGAGTGTAGAGAGGTTCAGGAAGGGGAAAATGAATTTTACACAGAATTTTAAAAAGGCTGGCCCTTCAGAATCTAGTCATGCATTTACAAATTTTATACTCCCAAACATTTTTTAGAGTTAGAAGATACCTTGTTTTCCAATATCTTTATTTGCTTATCTTTTTTTAAAACTTCACATTCAATGCTTCGAGCCTAAAAAATATTGACATTAGATTAAAAATGTTAACAAAATTGATGTTTTCTTCTGTATCTTTTAGAAATGAAATTATAGAGCTTAAGACTTATATTTCTACAAAACATAGTTATCAGGTCTCCCAATTTATTTCAGTGTCCTTTTTTAAAAAGCAAATCATCTTTGTCTGTTAAGTGATGGATATGTTGACCAGTTTAATTATATCACAATGTACACATATATCAAAATATTATTTTATACACCATAAATATATATAACTCTTGTCTGTCAATTAAAAATCATCTTCATGTTACTTTTTATGTCAATGTTCCTCATTGATGGCTTAAGATTATGTGATATTCTACCAGATTTACAAGCGCGATCTTGAATTTTTAAAAACTTTCTTATATATAAATATTTATAATGTCTCAAATATATTTTTCACAGACATTTGTTAATCTGGAACTTGCAACAATCCAGTGAGATAGAAAGGATGGACATTGTTATCTACAGTTTAGATATTAGGAACTGAAGCTCAGATAGGTAAAGTGTGAATGAAATAATATCTGAACTAAGGTAAGAGGACTGGAAGAAAAAACTTAAATGAAATTACCAATCAGCCAAACAAACTATTTGCAACTTGATTTTTTTTCTGGAAAATTGTCTGAATAAGTAAATTAAAATCTTAATAATTTGTTGTATTTTATTTTTTCTTTAATTCATCACTAATACCTTCTATACTGTCAAAATATATTGTACTTTAAATTCTTACAGAGATTTTACATTAAACATCAAATTTGTTTTCCTACCACAAGTACATTGAAGTAGCCTCTGATACAAACTTTTTTTAAATAGTACATTGCATGCCAAGTATTTCAATATATTAAATTCATTTTTCTACGATGAATTTAACTAGTAAACAAAGCTGAAATTAAAAATAGCTTTTGCAGGAGGATATGTGATACAGTCTAAAGAGAAGAACAGCTCTACTACTTTTTAGTCACATAGTCTTTCGAAGCTTTTACCTTTTGGAGACAGGATTTCTAATTAATGAAACAAGGATAATAGTGAATTCCAATTAAGTAAAATAACATATAAAAATAATATACAATATATGTGGTCCACTCTACGCCCCTAAGAATGTTAGTGTATCTTTGCGCTATTCCAGTACTCATACCTTTCTAAAGTGTAAATATTATTAATCCTGAAGTCAAAACTCTTCAATAACCTCCAACTCCTTTACTACTTATGTGGCCTTAAATGATCCAAACTCGTCTTTCTCAGCTCTCATCTCTCATCTCTATACCCTCACCTTTTCCCACTCTCTTCACTATTACCACCACCTTAACTTTGTCTTTCAACCCTAACGAATTTATAGTTGCTTAAGTATGCCACGCTCTCTCACACTTTCACACCTTCACATATAAATATGTGTATTACTTTTTCTGTTATACTTGGGTCCACCCTGTTACCTTCCAATAAACTCTATTAATCTAAGTGAACTAAATCTAAATATTTTTTTAGGAAACTTACTGTGATCTAAATTTGGATTAGATGTTCATCCTTTTTTGTGTGTTATGATGTTCTGCTTTATTTGAGATGAGCTCTGACTATATAGTTCAGGCTGACTTTGAACTCACTATGCAGCCCAGGTTGGCCTCAAACTTGGGGCAATCTTCCTCCTGCCTCAACCCTGTAAGTGCTAGAATTACAGGCATGAAACCCCACACCCAGCTTAGATGTCCTTTCTATGGACTCCAACAGCACTCATATAGAGGACATATGTTTTGGTCTTGTCAGCAATACTCTTTCCTATGTAAGCAAAACCCCTTACTATAAATTCCATAGTAATTCTGTTCAGTCCCGGATACTGTTTCCAGAAACACGCATGCAACCTCAAGCCTGGCTTGATTACTCTACTCCCTAGCTACAATGATTGACTGAGGAACAAGTTCTCTCTTTGTAAGAGTCTTCAAGTTTTTTTCAGCACTTTCAAGACTTTTTCCTTTTAATTTCAGTGTGGTGGATCAAACCCAGGGACCACACATATTTGGCAAGCACTATACCCCCACTACTCAGATTATTTTAATAGTCCTCAAAACTGTTTTCTGGAGAGGTGTACCGGGAACCAAACTCAGAACCTTACACTAGCCAGGCCACTGTACCTCTTGTGCCACTTGTGTCACTGAGATATATCCCTTGCCCCAACTCAAGACTATTTTTAACAGCCCCCTAATTTCTAGTGCATTTCATCTCTCCCCTCTCTTCTCAAATATTAAAAGGTCTCATCTCCTCAATAAAATCTTTATTAAATCACTACTCTCCACCGAAGCAAATGAGATCAAAACTCAGCATCCAGAACAATGCCTGGCACATACTTGAGGGTAGATAATACAATATTTACTGAACTAGGGAAAGAAGATATATAGCCTTCATAATCTAGCTTGTTCTATCTCATATAATTTGTCCGACTTTATATATTACATACTATACTGCAGTCATGTCACATAATTTGTACTAGTCAAGTTCTGTGACATTCTTTCCTAAAAAAACTTCTATTTCAACTTGTTGAAATGAAATTCACAAAAGTGCAATGCAAACTTTTTCCTGTATTCCATGTTACCACAGCACAAGTTTTTAACCCCAGAAATATACTTAATTTTAATTTAATACATAAATGTAATTATATAATTAGAAATATAATAAAAATCAATTTACAATTACATTACTATTTCTTATAAATATAGATAAGCAAAATAACCCAATTTTGTCTATTTTTTAAGATTAACGGCCTATACAATCCCTACATCGTTAGTTATTTGTGTAATACTATAGTTTGCTTCATTTTTTAGATATATGAAGTCATTTTTATGAACTGAAACTTTATACAAAACTATTAAATAAAACATACGTTTTCTTCACTCTTGTCCAATTTACATTTAACTTCATCCTCTTTCTGTTTTAGTTCTTTTTTCACAGATTCCAATTCATTCCTAACAAGAAATGGAAGAGGAGTATTATAATCCAAATTACATTTCATTTTTTCTTAAGATTTTTAATTGTTGACTATCTTTTGGCTGGTTTTACCTTTTTCATTTATTTGGTAATTTTTCATGCATTACTATCACTAGCCACACTTTCATTTCTATTTAAATTAACTTATATGTTTATTTTAAAATTAATTATCTGAATCTTTATATAGTCTTTTTTTTTTAAATGTACTGGGGCACAGCACTTATTTCTTGGGCACTTGTTTGGAGGTTCTAGCAGAAGAGCACAGCTGCTTGTATACCCTTGACCAAGGAAACAGTCCTCCACTACTGAGAGCAGGGAGGCATGCAAGTTTGGGAGGGAAACACATGGAGCCCACAGAGCAGTGAGAAAGGAAGAAGACAGCTGTCTAGCTAGCCAGATCAGTCATATCATCCCTGGTAATCAACAGGGTGACAGATGTCATTGCCAGGTCACCCTCAGCATTTATTTCTTGTGTGTGTGGTGCTGGGGATCGAACTTGGGACCTTGTGCATGCAAGGCAAGAACTCTACTACTGAGCCACATCACAAGCCAGTACTTATTTCTTAAGTCATTATTCCATTGTATGTTTTCTTAGTCATGAATCAGTTATTATGCTAAAATACATTCATAATTTTATATACACAAATGAGGAATATAAATGCAAGTGATTTTAATTAAGAACTACATGACTAAGATAAAATTTACACACACATATATTGTATTATGCAAAGTTATCTCTGGAAAAAATACACAAGAAACTAGAATCTGGGAAGAGATACTGGACAGTAAAGGGCAATGGGTAAAAAAGACTTTTCTTTCACTATATATTCCTTTGTCTCTCTGAATTCCATACCATATGCAGGTAAAATCCTTTCAAAATATTTTAATTAAAAGTCTGTCTTTTCTCTTTCTCATCTATATACTTAAGCTTTTCTTCTAATTGCAGTCACTCTTGTTACCACTAATATGTTGGAGAGTGTAATCAGTCTGACTGTGGAGAGTCTTAACTGGCCCCTGGTATCTGAATTCAATGAAAACTGAATTCAAGGTATTTACTCTTTGAGATTAAATTTGTAACCAGTATACTCTTTATATTCATAAGTATGCAGAGTTCCCTAAGTCCATATAAAAGGTACACACGAAAAAGATATTATCCAAATAATCTAAATACTGCCTTCTTTAAAAAGCAGCCTTTCTCTTTAAAATGTGTCTTCACATTTTATCTCCACAGTGTACAGTGCCTTAACTTAAATATTCAATTTAAAAAGTACAGAAGTTTTTGGCAGTACTGAGAATGAACTCAGGGGATTTGCACTGAGCTACATTTCCAGCCCTACTTCTTGAGAGACTAAGTTGCCCAGGTTGTGATCAAATGTGATTCTCCTCCCTCAGCCTCCCAGTGAATAACTGCTACTTCTAAAAAAGAAAATTGAGTTAAAAAGCACAAAAAAAATCATTTACGCATATAATAAAAAACAATTTTCTAAACCTGTAAAATAGTAACAATTTTAAAGCACTACATGCCATGCCAGGTGCTACACTCAACACTTTATCCATCTCATATACAATGGTCATTAATTTTATGAAGAAGAAGAATAATTAGGTCTGCAAAGAGTTCAAATAATTTAAAATAAGAGAAAGTTTTGAAGACCACTAACCAAATGTAAGAAACCAAACTTCAATATAAGTACACATTAGGGCCCCTCCAAAAAAGGAAATAACTTAAATTACCAATGGATTTAAAGAAAACATAAAATACAAAAAAAT
>PVLD010012784.1:21248-58893 GCA_004027595.1 Dinomys branickii
AAAAAAAAAAAAAAAAAAAAAAAAAAAAAAAAAAAAAAAAAAAAAAAAAAAAAAAAAAAAAAAAAAAAAAAAAAAAAAAAAAAAAAAAAAAAAAAAAAAAAAAAAAAAAAAAAAAAAAAAAAAAAAAAAAAAAAAAAAAAAACCAAATGTAAAATAAATAAATAAATAAATAAATTCATAGCTGTGCTCAGAAGTGATCAATTTTATGACTTTTATCACTTAAAAGAGAAAGTAAACTATTATCAACAATTTTTTTAAGGAACTAAAGAAAAGATTAATATATAATTCCAGACAGGTAAGGAATAGCTGAATACAAAAGCAATGGTGAAAAAAAAATTTAAAGGCAAAAAAAACCCTCTGTATGATAAAGAGCTCCCCAAAATTAAACAAAAACAATAGGTTAGAGAAAATATGTGCTATAAATAAAACAGATAAAGAACAAAAATTTTAAATGCTTAAACAAGTCAGTAAAACAATAAAGGTCTCAAAAGATTAATGAACAAAAACAAGCAGACAGTTTTAAAAGAAGAAATTCTAATAAGCAAAATTGAAAATTTTAAAAGTTTATACAAAAAATATAAATTATAAATCATAAGAACAATGAGTATTTTTTCTTTTACAGTGTTGATTAATAATAATAGTCAATAACAAAAACATTTGGAACCAACACTTTCATGCAATACTGCCCATACTGCACCATTTATAAATAGTAGAACATATTGGAAAATATTGGATTATCAAGTCATGGAATCGTTTAGTTCAATAACCTAATAAATTCTACTGCTTGGAATGTACTATACACCAAATTCAAAATAAGGCTATATCTTTATTGCCAAGATGCTGGCTTCAGAATTTTTTACAATAGTGAAAAGATGAAAAATGTAAATATGCAAAGACTAAGTCAATATTATTTCTACTTGGCTGACTTAAGTATACAGGTATCAAAATAGATGATTGTAAAAATACCTACAAACATGAATGGAGAGTAAAACAATATCATATGGAAAAATCACATAAAATTACACAGAAAGCTACATTAAAATATTAAGTGGGGATAAATAATATTTTTTGTGATTTACTAGAAATAACCTTTGAAACTACTAAACTTTCTAGAATATGACTAGAATACTTTCTAAATTAAATAAATATTAACCAGAAATTTTATGATGGTTTAAAAATTAATTTTAACCTAATTTCAATGTTTCAACAATCAGTATAAAAAAGATATTATTTTATTAGTAAGCAGGATTTCAAGACAGTAATTTAAACTTCATGTTTTACTTTACATAATATTCAACCTAAGTTAAATCTAAACCATAACAAGCTAAAAGAATATTAAAATCTTTTGCCAGACAGAAAAGACAAACTGATTAGTCTTACCTTAATTGTATTTCTGTTTCTTCCAGATTTTCTATTTGTTTCAACATCCTTTCTTCTTGCTTTTTGCTATCCTAAAGAGAGAATATTGTTTTCATTATTTTGCTTAAATGAAAGTAAAATTGAATTTAATATTTAAAACTTTCATCTGCCACCACAATATTTATTTACATGTAAAGAAACACAGTAGGCTATTTAATTTGCATAGTTTCAAACTACTTTTCAAGCCTTAATTATTCTCTTAATAATTTCTATATACTAGCTAACAAAACACGTTTTATTTCCAAGTAATACCTTTGAGTCTTGCATCCTATATTCTTATCATTCTCAGTTCAAGGAATGCTTTCCATCATTGTTACCTACAGATCTCATAATTCATCTTTTAAGGCTAAAATCAATGCTATACTCTCTCTGAAGTCTTCTCTTCCACCAAAGCAAGAGTGATCTGTGAACTGTATACCAACTTACCTCATGTATAACACATAGAATATACTATTTTAAGTTATTTGAATATTGTTGTTTCAGTGAAAACATCTTAAAGAGAAAGGACATTTTATTCACTCCTGTATCCTCCAGAGTCTATGACTCAATACACTTACTCACTAAATACTTTATTTTTTAAATTTATTTTAAAAATAAGAGAAAACATTAACAAATAGACATCCATTTACAAAACAGCATAAGAACAATACAAACAATACAGAGTTACAGACAAAGTGGTAGGAAATTAACAATGGTTGTTGTATTATGTGTTGATATCTTCAAAGTGGTTTCTCAGGAAAATAAAGAGAGACATGCAACAATGATCAGACAAGTAATCATTAACTATTCCTTTCAGTAAAGCAATAGAACACAGTAGTACAACTGTTAGCTATCCTGTATATACATACATACATAATTTCCCCTTCTTTCCCTTCTCCTTTACCACACCCCAGCTGCCCCTTACTTTTCAGCATTTTCATTTCACAATGTCTATCATACACCCTAGTTTTTATTCACTCTTTCAGGTTCTTACACCAGTGAGACAATATGTTGCTTACACATGCAAGTCTGATTTATTTCACTTAAGAGTATGGTCTTTAGTTGTGAACAACCATTTCCCTATAAGAGCCCTGAGTTTATCTTTATAGCTGAGTGATATTCCATTATAAAGACAATCTAGGGACTTTTATAGGCACATGGTCACAATTAGAGACCATACTCATAAGTGAGGTAAACCAGATGTGCATGTGCAAACAGCATATAGTATCAGGAACCCGGAGGTGAGAATATACATCGGGAGGGATGAAGGGAGACTGCTCAAGGGTAGAGAGCAATCAGGATGAAGGGAAGGAGAGGAGAAAGAGGATAGTTGAGTAGGTATGTATGTATGTGCGGGATGGCTGACATGGTTGTACTGTTGTCTCAGGTCTTATTGATGGGGGAAACAATCGGTGATTAGTTGTTTGATCAACCTTATGTGTCTATTTGTATTGTCCTGAGTATACACTTTGAAGCTACCAATGTGTAATACAACAACCACTGTTGATCCCCTTCCACCTTATCTGTAGTTTGGTTTTTGTACTATTCTTGTGCTACTGTGTGTATGTTTGTTAGTGTTTGTTCTTTTAAAATAAAAAAAAATTTTTTTAATAAATAAAAGTACAATTTTTTTAGCCAATCCTTAA
This sequence comes from Dinomys branickii, assembly GCA_004027595.1. NCBI lineage: Eukaryota > Metazoa > Chordata > Mammalia > Rodentia > Dinomyidae > Dinomys > Dinomys branickii. Next base: position 24,293 of record PVLD010012784.1, read on the forward strand.
TGGATGGACATTTGGGTTGCTTCCACAATTCAGCAATTACAAAATGTGCCACTATGAACATGGCTGTACATATATCACTTTTATATGTTTTCAGGTCTTCTGGGAAAATAACCAGAAGGGGAATAGCTGGGTTGAATGGGACCTCTAGACCTAGTTTGCTGAGGAATCTCCAAACTGATTTCCATAGTGGTTTCCCCAGTCTGCATTCCCACCAGCAGTGCAGAAGAGTTCCTATTTCTCGACAGCCTCACCAGCATCTGTTATTGATTTCTTCATGCTAGCCAATCTCAATGTTGTTTTAATTTGCATTTCTCAAATGGCTAATGTTGAGTCTTCCTCTGGTTTTGGTATCTGTATAATACTTCCCTCCAGAAATGAGTTAGGGAGAATTGCTTCCTTTTCAATTTCATTGAAGAGTTTGAGGAGTGTTGGTATTAAATCTTCTCTGAATTTCTTATAAAATTCTGCTGTGAATCCATCAGGGCCTGGGTTTTTCTTTGTAAGTTTTTAATCACATTTTCAATCTCAATTGATATTGGGTTGTTCAGGATTTGGATATCTTCTTGACTTGACTTTGGTAATGTGTACATATCTAGGAATCTGTCCATTTCTTGAGTTTTCTATCCTATGGGAGTAAAGATTTTCAAAGTAGGAATTAATGGTTTTCTGAATTTCTGCAGAATCTAGTAATTTCATCCTTTTCATTCCTTAGTGCATGAATGTGAGTTCTTTTTTTTTATAAGGTTGGCTAGGGGTTTATCAATTTTATTTATTCTTTCACAGAACCAACTCTTTAATTCATTTATTTTTTGTAGCATTTTCTTCATTTCAATTGCATTAATTTCTGCCCTGACTTTAATAATCTCCTCCCTCCTTTGGGCTTGACTTGTTCTTTTTCTAAAAGTTTGAGGTATAGCATTAGGCTATTTATTTGTTCTCTTTCTGTTTTCCTTATGTGTGAGTTCACTGCTATAAATTTCCTTCTGAGCATTGCTTTCATTGCATCCCACAGGTTCTGCGGTTGTATCTACATTTTCATTTGTAGATATCTTTTAATTTCATCTTTAATATCTTCTGTGACCCATTGGTTGTTCAAGAGGTTGTTGTTCAATTTCCAAGTGTTTATGGAGTTTTTGGAGTTCCTTTTTTCATTAATTTCCAATTTCATTGCACTGTGGTCAGATAATATGTATGGGATAATCTGAATTTTTTTGCATTTAGGTAGGTATGCTCTATGGGCTAGAATGTGGTCTATATTAGAGAAAGTCCCGTGTGCAGCTGAGAAGAATGTGTATGCTGATGTTGTGGGTTGGAACACTCTGTATGCATCTACTAAGTACATTTGTTCACAGCTTTGTTCAGATCTGTTCTTTGCTGATTTTTTTTGTCCAGTTAACCTATCTCTTTGTGTCAAAAGGGTGTTGAAGTCCCCTCTTATAATAGTGTTATTAATTATATGGATTTTTGTATCTGTTAAGATTTGTCTTATGTAGTTTGGTGCTCCGGTATTTGGTGCATACATGTTCAGGACTATTATCTCTTCCTCTTGCAATTTTCCCCTAATAAGTATGTAGTGACCTTCTTTATCTCTTTCGATTGTTCTTGGTTTGAAGTTTACATTGTCTGCAAATATAATAGCTACTCAGGCTTTTTTCTGGGTTCCTGTTGCATGGAGGATTGTTTTCCTTTTGAGTAAATGTGTTTCCTATATACAGCACATGATTGGATTTTGTTTCTTAATCCACTCTGCCAGTCTGTTTCTTTTGACTGGTGAATTCAGGCTATTTACATTTATGGTTATAACTGGTATGTGTTGGCTTATCACTGTCATATTATTAACTTGCTGTTGGTTTCTTACTTTTTATACCTGTTTAACTGCTTACTCTTCTTGAGGGTTCCTTTGTATTGTTGTTCTTGAAATTGTGTTCATTTTCTTCTCTGTCTAGAATACCTTTTAGTACTTTTTATAAGGATGGCATGGCACTCCTAAAGTTCTTCCGTTGCTCTTTGTCATGGAAATATTTTCTTTCTCCATTAAACTTGAAGGATAGTTTGGTAGGATACATCAGTCTTGGCTGGAAGTTGTTTTGTCTTAGGACCTGTAATACTTTGCTCCAAGCTCTTCTCAATTAGGAGGTTTGTGTTGAGAAGTCTGCTGTGATTATGATGGGCTTTCCTTCATAGGTGATCTGTTTCTTTTCTCTAGAAGTTTTTAATATTCTGTTCTTTTGCTAGAGATCTGGGACCTTGATTATTATATGTCTGGGTGTAGTTTTACTATGGTTATGACTAACAGGAGTTCTATATGCCTCATTTACCAGATCTCAGGTTCTGTTTCCATGCTTGGGAAATTTTCTGCTATTATTTGTGCAAATTTATGTCATTTGTGCTACCTCCTTCTGTTTCATTGACTCCGATTAGTCTGACATTATTTCTCTTTGCCTCATCTTGCAGCTGTTGAATTGATTTTTCCTGGATCCTCGATGACTTTAAGAGATCCTCCCTTTCACAATCGCTAGCTGCCATGCTGTCTTCAAGATCTGAAATTCTACCTTTGGTTTCATTCAGTTGGTTTTGCAAGCTTTCAACAGAAGTTTTCATTTGCAGGAAATCTCTTTGAGTCTATTTCATGCATTCTAATTCATTCCTATATTGCTCATGTAACATTTCCATCCATTGCCTATGTTCATCTATTTTTTTATCTGTTTCTTCTCTAGATGTGTGGATAATCTCTTTCATTATTATTGTCATTTCATTTTCTGCCTGCGAGATTATGTCTGATCTGATCTCTTCGATGGCCTGATAAGAGTTGTATCTTTACTTCCACTGCAATCATTTAGCAATTTCAGGTATGTGTTTACCAAGTTGTCCTATGATGTCTCCTGGACTTGTTCTGAGTGAGGTGGAGTTCTGAGATTTCATTTTAGCCCTTTGCCTTGTCACGTTTGATGCCAGAGGCAGAATGCTCAGTCTCTCTTCTGGCCATTCAGCAAAGGTTGCTAGTGGCCCTAGTTTTCCTGGTGGTCAGGCCTGCCTCTCAGTATCCACTGAGATGTGCTGCTTAGTCTGGGGTCTTCTGGTAATTGGTGAAGTGTACCTAGTTCTCCCAGGTCTCAGATGCGAACTGTGATGTCAGTTGATGGCAGATGGTCTGATCCAGTGACCCCTGGCAGTTCAGGGCATGTGTATGACCCAGAAACCAGTTGCACTGGTGGTGCAATCCCAGACCAGTGGTCCTGTGACCCCAGGTAGTTCAGGATATAGGCAGAACCCAGACACGAACTGCAGGGTCAACAGTTTGTAGACCAACTGATTCTGTGTCTCCAGTCAGTTCCAGACACACATAGGATCCAGATGCAGGCCGCACCAACAGCGATCACAGACTGCCTGTGTCTGCAACCTCCAGGCGCCCAGGGCTCAAGTGAAGCCCAGACCCAAACTGCGGTGCCAGCAGATCGTGGAGTGCCTGTTCCCATACCTCACTCCCTGGGCATGCACAGGGAGGGCCCATACACGAACCCCAGTGGGAGCAGTTCACAGGCCTTCACTAAATACTTCATAAAATAATGTTTAAAATTAAACTTATCTACGTGGCCTCAATATTCTATTAACCACTAGCATCACCTAAAATTAATATGCACATTTTTCTTCTAAAACAAAGTATCAGCTCTAAAATATTCAGATTTTAAAGCTGATAAGACCTTTTGACAATATCAATTCATGTAAAACTCCCAGATTTTACAGGAAAGAAAAATGTCAGTCACTTTTCAACTTACATTAATGTCATCTTGCTGCTTCTTGAGTTCCAAGGCCATATCACTTTTTTCTTGTGCCAGTTCTTTGTTCTCTAGTGACAGCTTGTTGCAACTGACAGTTAATTCAGTATTCTTGAGCCTATTTTTTAAAGTCATACCAAAGTATTTATATATAAAATTATATGATGACATCATGTGAAATTGAATTCAGAATAATCTTAGGAGAAAGGTAGGGTTATAAATAAACTAAGATTGGCCATAAACTAATAATTTCTGTAGCAGTATGATCAATTCATCCTGGCTAATTAACATTATTCTCTCTATATTGTGCATGTTTGAAAATTTCAGTATTATCAAAAATATCAGAAAATACTTCTCCTTTCATACCCCACCACACTTTCATTCCCCAACATCTACACAGATTCTGAAGGGTGTGTTTTTCTTCACGTAACTTTTTGGCTCCAATAGTCTGTCTCAAAAATTGTTTCAAACTTCTGATAATTTGATCACATTAAGAATGAGGCACAAATACTTTCAATTCAAATATATTCATGAAATAAATAAGAACTAGCTCTAATTTTGCACAACACTAAACTACCCCTATAAAGTTTCCAATGTTCTATATTGGAAGTGAGGTTATTGTTGTTATCGGTTACAGATGGGATCAATTTTAATGAAGCTAAGGCAAAGTAGTGTGTGGCTTTACTAAATGATTCCAAGAATACCTATTATCTCTTGGTACTTGATAATACTGCTAATTCATCAAAGAAGAAATAAAGTTTTTCACTAAGCAATGTCAATCTGTAAAAGCAAATATTACAGGGATAACAATTTTATACTACAGTATGAATGACAAACCTCTCCATTCATTAAAAGAGATTTTGATTAATAGACATGCATTTTACTCAGAGATCCTAGAGGGAATGGCGGCTAAAAAGGAACAGAAAAGCTAATTCAATAAACTGTTAACTTTTCATTTTTATCTAGAGCTGAGAGGCATCAAAAAGAGAAAAAAGTCATGCTCACTACCAAACTGAGCGTGATTTACTTAGAAGTAGTGAATTCACTACTTGAATTTACTTCTAAGTAATAATGTCATAATTATTTCCCATACTTTATTTCCAAACTAAACTTACTGAGTAGCTAAAATCATTCAATTAAATATTTATTTCGACAACATAACAAATAAATTTGTATTTTTACATTTTATTAATACAACCTTTAAAATAATTTATCCAAAAAATACTTAGAGGCCCGGGGATTTAGCTCAGTGGAGCAGCACCTGCCTGGCAAGCATGAGGTCCTCAGTTCGATTCCCAATACCCATCCCTAAAAAAAACTTTGAACTGCAAATAATTATTTTTATGAGAAACTAAATACTTCCATAAAAGTAATACTGTTAGCCCTCTATATCCATAGGTTATACATCTATGGAGTCAATCACAGATTGGAAACAGTAAAACAAAACTGCATCTATACCAACATATAGATTTTTGTCATTATTTCCTGAATAATAAACAACTATTTATGTAGTACTTTCACAGTATTAGTTACTATAACCAAGAGATAATTTAAAGCATATCAGATATATGCACGATTTATATGCAAATACTATCCCACTTTATATAAAGAACTTGAACAGTACAGATTTTGGTATACTGTCAGGGGTCTGAAACACTATCCTCAATGAATATCAAGAAATGACTATACAGTTTTCTTCAAAGTGATTTAATCTTTATTATATGTACTCTCATGTCAACGATATATTTCCTCTTGCAATGAAACTAGTAAATTTTTCTTATTTCCAATTAGGAGTACATTGCAATTTCAAATTCATTCATGTATATACTGAATGTAATTTAGTAATTTATTATTTATTACCAGAAAGCTTACTACTTGGATACATAAACTAGTACTAGATACATGAAAAACATACTTCTCTTTTTCAAGCTCCATTTTCATATTTTTAACCTGTTTTGAATAATGCTGTTCACTTGTGGTAATGGCAGTCAATTGTATTTCAAAATTATGTATTTCTGTCTGGAAAAACAATATATAAATATGGCAAATATTTCTCAATCTTTTTCATTTAAAAGATATGATTGCTGTAAGGAATTAAAGAATATACTTGGCAAAAAATTGGCACAATATGTCAAATATTTTAAATTTAAGTAGATTTAACATGATAATCATTTTAATTTAAAAACAATGAGCAATGAAAAATACAATTAGTAAATTCTACTTGATATTCTGAAATTTAACCAGTAAAATTGTATTATATTTTACTTTGTACCAATTTCACTCTACCAGCTAATTAATTTCAATTAAAACATCATTATCATTAAGAAGAAATGTTAATTAAAGAAACAAGGTAGTATTAAAAAAAACTAATGTCCTTACTATTATAAAAAGATATTTGTCATTCTTTTATGGACTAGAAACATACTTTAAAATAAATACCAAAGTTATATTATGAGCACTGTAAATAAGTATTATAAACTAAGAACCTAAACTTAATAAAGGCTAAATTTCAAATGTACATGTTGGAAATACTCAAGACATTAAAACTGTAAATTTTACAAGCCAAATAATTATGCATAAGATCAATATCTTAAATCTTGATCTTTCTCTCCCACACTATAAAGGTTTTTTAGGAGTATATATTTCAAATTAATCATCAGCATTTTAAATAAGAACACATTCTTTTCAGAAGAAATTGGTAAAACCTTTCACAAAGCAGTTAGCTGTACTATATTTATCTTGTAAATCTATATTCTATTAATATGTATTTGAAGCAAAAAAATCCTTGAACAAACCTCTCTGGTTTGTAAAAGATCAGTTAGTTCTTGTTCTTTTCCTTTTAATTCTTCATTAATCTTCTCAAGTTGTTCCTTTTCATCTAAAAGCTTTTGGTTTTCTGCCTATTTAAAAATATGTTCAAATCATGAGAGCCAAGCTACATACACATTCAAAATAATAAAAAAGCCCAAAGAGAGCTAAAAAAAGAACTATGAGCTTCTCCCTATCTAAAGTTCTTTAAAACAACACAAAATAAGTCATTACCGTAAACTAATAAAAGATTTAATGGAGATAGCTATGAAACAAGAGGTATAAAGTTTTAATTTAAAAATCATACAGGTCATTAAACTCAAACCTTATTTTATGTATAAATCATTCAAGCTCATTAAACAGTCATTCATTGTTCTATTAATCCTTTTTGTCATTATATTATAATAAAATAGGCTTCCCCGTAATTTCCATGGAAGTCATTATCTTCCTTCCATAATTATATAGCAGAAGCCTTAATTGGTTTTTCACATAACTGACAAATATTTGAAGAGTCATGATTTACTAAGTTATCTCCTAAATATTCTAAAATTTCTAGTTATTATTCTTCCTGTGAAATGATTCTGAATTACCCCATTCCCTAAAAGTAGGTGAGTTATTTCTGGTTTTCATATACTATAGTAGGGTAACTGTAAGTTAAAACAATTTATATTTCAAAGTTATTGTATCCAACATGTGAAATGGATTAATTTTGTAAAACAGAAATGCTTATTAGTCAGATTTGATTATTATACATTGTATATATGTGCTAAATTCCCATTACGTACTCCATAAAGATGTACAAATATTATTTCTCAATCAAAAAATTTAACCTGAAGTTCTAGACCAAGGATCAACAAACTATACAGCCTACAAGCCAACTGCCTTTATTTTGAAAAAAAACTTTAATATAGACACATCTACTCATTTATATATTGTGTATGCTTACTCTGCCCTATAATAACAGCAATGAATAGCCTCCAAAGTATAAAACTTAATACTGACTTTTTAGGAACTGTCTCAACCTCTCCTGTAAACAAGTCCTATATAATAAAACTTTCTGCAATAATATAAATATTTTCTATGCCATCCAATATGATAGCTATTGAGTTCTTTGAGCATGGCTAGTACAACTGAGAAACTGTGTATTAAATCTGATTTATTTTCAGTTAATTTGCCTTCTAATAAGCACCGTGACTAATGACTATCATACTAGATATCACAGTTTTATAAAATAGACAAATTAACCATGAATTCTTTAGTTATGGGAATTTAACTTCTGTCATCCCTCCTGCTAACTTAGCATGTATTTATGAACTCAATTTTTGCTTTGTTTACTCAAGCATAAAATCACATTACTTTTATTAAAGGCCTGACCAAAAAGGTTCTTTTATTATTGCTTCAAAAACTACCAACCGTAGATAAAGAATGTGAATTTCATCTATAAGCAATGTAGAATCAGTAAAAGTTTTGATTCAGAAACATAACAATCACTTGTAATTTAAAATGAAAATACTAACAGTACAAAAGAAAGCTTAAGTAAAATGACCCTAATAACAAGAATATCAGTTATGAGACTCCTACTCCAAAACAAACAAGAGATGACAAGGGTTTAAAATATGACTGTAGAGACAGATTGATACCAACAGGCACCTTATTTAGTGACTTCTCCATGCCCAAATCCAACAAGATGTTTTAAATATATTTTCATTCCCTTTGTGCAAATTACATGTGTGAGAAAATGTGACCCTGTCTTTTCTATCAACGGATATAAACAAAAGTGCCTCCATCTTAGACTCTTGTCCACTCTTGGCAGCCCCTCCCAAACACACTATAATTTCTGGAAATGCCTGCTCAGTTTAAATTCTGGGAACATAGCTACAGACCAAGACAGCTTATGGATAGTGAAGGACCTTCCATTCCCACAACATCTCACCTCCCACTCTTCCCTCAACAACCCTGCCCAGCAACTCCTCAGGCCCACCCTTCTCACCACTTAAACTAGCCAACTGGGATACGTATACCTAATCCCAATGGTTGAAGCCAGCCAATGGGAAAAAGTTCAGCTGTTTCTCATGCATCTGACTTAAAACCCCTCTTCCCCAAAGTTTGGTGCACCTGTTGCCTCCAGTCTGAGTGCACTCATGCCCTTCTACAAAAATAAATTTTAAACTTCAACCGGTCAAGTCCTCTTGCTTGCTGAGTATTCTTTCCAACATCAGTAGTTTGAGGCTGACTGCTTCTTTCCAAAAAATGTTAGTATCTCCATTTTATAGATCAAAACACAGAAATATTCTTCTGTTTGAGTGTGTCTCACACCAAATCGCCCACTGAAAACCACAATAATTTCCAGACAAAACATGTATATATTATGCTTAAGGATTCTAAAGCATTTTTTTTTAAGAATGGCACTGCTCAGTAATATGGTACAGCAAGGTAAAACTATAACAAAAGCTCTACGATCTTTCTCACTGAAGGAATGAGGAAAAAGAACTGTAGGAACCATGACCACGCTCCAAAATATACAGGATAAAACACAGAACAGAGAATCAGAAAAAGCAATTTCGTGATTTTATGTATGAACTCTAAACAAATATAAAACTGTAGAAAAAGGCAACTTCTAGACTGGCAAAATACAGATGTTATTAAAAATTAACAGAGGATCTTACTAAAAGCAGCTTCTGGCTCTACAGGTGGACTCAAAGCAATTAGACAAAGGAGAGAGAAACTAGACCTACACAGGTGCCAGGTAACACAATTAACATAAAAAATTTATGAGAAAGAGTTAACAAAGCAAGGAGGAAGCCAGAAACATGAAAGACCAGAGAAGCCAGCCCCCTAACCCACCTCTAACAAAATGCAAAGCAGATAAGGGGCAGCCATGTAAGGACTCTTAATATATAAAAGACACACACCTACACCTATATACTTATATGTATAGTCTCTTTTTAGTATCACTATATCTGCACTAGATATATACATGTTCCCTTTACTCATTTGTAACTCTAAACTGACAACCTTCTATGAGGCCACACACACACACACACACACACACACACACACACACACACATATCATAAAAGGGCAGGAAGCAAGAAGGGTTCCAAGGGCCAGAAAGAATGTAGATAGAGAATGCTCAGGTTAGTATCAAAGATGGTTAGAGGGTCAATCAGATAGCCACAACTTCTAGATGAGTTAGTCCAGGGCCAGGGATATAGCTCAGTGGCACAATCGCCTGCCTGGCAAGTGCAAGGTCACCTACCCACGTGAGGGATGGGTGTAATCACTAGTCCTAAATAAAAAGGAACTGAGGACAAAAATCCATGGGTATTCACTTCCAGTATCTCCTACTCCCTGACTGGTTTGGTATAGTTCTGGCTAGGATTAAGGTGTGTGTGCTACACCCACCCTAGGGAAGGTAACCTGCATAAACTAAAAGAGTCAGAAAGAGAGTTCATGTGCTCTCATCCGCCTGCTTACCATGAACTATTTCCCCTCCGCAGTACCCATCTGTCATGCCTCCCTGCCTTGGATCCAGCTATTAGTGACTGAAATCTCTACAAACTGTGAGGCAAAATAAAACTTTCCTCCTTTAATTGTGGGTGTTGGCTATTTTGTCTCAGCAACAAGAAAAATAATAAAGACAATTTGGTACCACAGAAATAGGTCACTGCTGGGACTGCACCTAACCATGTGGCTGAGGAGCCTTTGCAACTGGCTTGTGGTTCAGAGATGCCAGCTGAAAAAGTGGCTGTGGAATATCTGAAGCTGTACTTGATGAGAGATTCTGTTCAGAACTGAGAAGATCAGAATGCTGATAGAATGTCACCAGTGAAGACCAGGCACAGGAGGGTTCTGTTGGGAAGAACTACATTGGCTGTTACACTCCAGAGCATGTGTGCTACGCCTTAGCAGAAAGTTTGTCTGCATTTTGTTTGAATCCAGACTTTTCCTGAGACTGAAATTAGCGTGGTGGACTAATTAATCTTTTTTTTTTCTTTTTTTAGTACTGGGAATCAAACTCAAGACCTTGTGCTTGCCAGGCAGGCATTTGTGCCACTGAGATATATCCCTGGCCCTGGACTAATTAATCTTACAAAAGAAATTTCAAGGCAGTCTAATGTTGAGGCCATGGCATGGCTACTGTTAGGGGCTATTAGCCAGATCTATGTTGAGTATCAAGAGCAAAGACAGGCCAGCAGAGTGATTCAAAATGTGAGTTTAGCATCAGATTCTGCCTATAAGCCAGTAGAATGAATTCCTGAAAATGGGTCTCAGCTTTGCAGTTGAAAGGAAAGAGGTGATGCTGGTGTGGCTGCAAAGAATCAGTCAGCAGTCAAGGCAAGAAGGAAATGTGTGAATTCCCAGGCGTTTTGGCAAAGTACTCACATGTGAATCACATGTACACTTTCTTGTTGGAGTACTTGAACTGAGCTCCCATTAGATACTTTGTGGGGGTTTTTTCCCTTTGCTTTGCTTCAATCATGTTGGTGTCTATGTTCTCTCTCTCCTCTCATCTCCCTATCTAGTTTTTTCAATTCATGCTCACGTAGCAATACTACTACTTCTTAGTCATCTCTATGACTTTTTAAATTCCTTCTCTCAGGCTTTTAGTTTGTCTTATTCTGTATTTCTCTCACACCTATCTTCTCTTGTATTAACACTGTCCTCTCCATTCTATTCTCTTTGCTCTTCCTTACCTACCTAGCCCTGTCTTGCCTTGCCTCTTTCCACGTTACAGAAATGATAATGTGAAGAAAGGGTTCCTGAAATCGAGGTCAGAATAGTAACTTATGATGAAGTACTCAGAGGAGCATCAATAAAGAGAACAAGAAAAACTCACCCAACAGCTACTTGACACTAAGAACACCAACCAAAGGCTACTGAAGTTAAATATTGGAAGATAGCTCACATGCAGTAGTTGATTTGCTTACAGAAATCATAATATGACAAAATATGAGAAACAGAGTTCAAGTTACACATAAGTGAAGCTTACAGAACACCAACCATGGTGAAAAAAAAAAGCCTCATAAGACATACCATCATTAAAGTGCCAAATATCCAACAACAACAACAAAAAAAAAACAGTATTTAAAAGTAGTCAGGGAAAAAAACATATAAAGGTAAACCCATTAGAAATTACAGCAGACATCACAACACAAACTTTAACGGCCAGAAGAGCTTGGAGTAAAGTATTTCAAACCCTAAAAGCAAATAACTTCTGATCCAGATTAACATAACCAGCAAAACTCTGCTTCAAAATAAATGAAGAAATAATGTTTTACGAAAAAAAACAACTCAAGAGATTTACGAACACTAAACAAGCACTCCAGAAAATACTTAAGAAACGATAAAATCAACAAAGTAAAAAATCCAGACGATATGAATGCATTAATCACTAAGAATAGATAGATGAGGGAAAAACTAGGAAAAGAAAACGCAGTCAACAGAAAAAGAGCACAATGTCAGGGAATCAATCAACACATCTCTAATGAGCCTCAATGTTAATGACCTCAATTCTTCAATTAAAAGACACAGATTGTTACACTGGGTCAAAAAACAGAAACCAAATAGTCTGTTGCATTCCAGAAACTCATCTAATCTGAAAAAATATTCATCCACTAAAAATTAAAGCATTAAAAACAATTTTTTGAGACAGGGTCTCGCTACATGGTCCAGGCTATCCTTGAACTCACCATGCAGCCCAGGCTGGCCTCAGACTCACAGCGATCCTCCTGCCTCAGCCTCCCAAGTGCTAGAATTACAGGCATATTCCACCATGCCTGGCTGAAAGTAATAGTTTATGCACCAGAATGCTGAAAACAAGCAGGGGTAGCAATTCTAATATCAAAGTAAACCTCAAGCTAAAACCAATCAAAAAAGACAGAGAAGATCACTATATACTAGTTAAGGGAATAATCCAGCACCAAGAGATAAACTGGTAAATATATATTCATCAACTATTGGAATACCTATCTTCATAAAACACTACAACTGGACATAAAAATGAAATAAGTATTAACACAATCTTGGTGATCTCACTTTGTCAAAGAGACAGATCAACTAAACAAAGTATCTGTGCTGAAACACATCCTTGAACTAATGCACTTAATAGTTAGTAGTGTTCTATCCTACAAGAACAGATTACATATTCTGTGCAGCACATGGAACTGTCTCCACAATAAATCCAAAATGGATCACATGCTCATCAACAAAACCTATTTAAATATATATATATATATAAAAAAGAATTGAAATCACCCCATATTTATTGTCAGATCACACCATAATGTAAATAGAAATCAACCCCAGAAAATTTAGAAGCACATGTAAACTAAGTGGAATAAATTAAATCATTTCTGGAAGCAAATTACAATGCCTATACTATACCCCAGAACCTATGAGACACAATGAAAGCAGTCCTGAAAGAGAAGGTCATTTGTGATCAATGCCCATATTAGAAAAACAAAGCAAGCTCAAATAACCTAACAAGGACTTCAGAAACAACAAGCCAAGCCCACATGGAAATTGAGGAAATAAATCACAAACATCAGAGCAGAAGTTAATGAAACTGAGACTTTTAAAAAAATATAAAGAATCAACGAAGTGAAGGGGTTGTTCTTTGAAGGATTAAACAAAATAAACCCTTAACCAAACTTATCATAAGAAAACATCAATGCAACTAGAAATAAAAATGAAATCACTAGACATCATCAAAATCCAGAAGACTATAGTTACTATAAAAAGGTGTATTCCAACAAATTAGAATGTCTTGAGGAAATTGACAGATTCTGAGACTTTTATGAATTACCAAACCTAAACCCAAAGGACAAAAATATTGAACAATCTAAGGACAAGAAATGAAACTAAGACAAAAAAAAACTACCAATTAAAAAATTCCAGAACTTCATGGATTCACTACTAAATTATACAAAACCTTGAAGGTTGATATATCACCAATATTCTTCAAACTCTTGAATAAAATGGAAAGGGAAGGATGTTTCCAGAAGAATTTCTGGAAACCAGCATCACTCTGATCCTCAAACCAGAGAAAGAGCCAACCAAAAAAGAAAACCACAAGCTGATCTCTGTAATGAAAATAGATGCAAAAATCCTCAATAAGATATTGTCAAATACAACACATCAGCAAAAAGATCATTCATCATGACCAAGTAGGTTTAATACCAGAGTTACAAGAATGGTTCCATATATGCAAATCAATACATGTAATGTGCCACATGAACAGAAGCAAGGATAAAAACCACAGGATCATATATCAGTAAGTGCAGGAAAAGCTTCTGACAAAATTCAACATCCTTTCATCATAAAAACTTTAAAGAAATTAGGGTCAGAAGGACCTGATCTGAATCTGATAAAGGATATTTATGACAAACCAATAGACAACATCATATTAAAGGGGAAAAATTGGAATCTTTCACTCGAAAATCAGGAACAAGAACATCTATCACCATCTCTATTCAACACAGTACTCAAAACATTTGCTAGAGCAATCAGACTGAAGAAGAAATACAGGGAAAACATACATGTAAGAAAGGAAGAAGTCAAATAATCATTATTGGCAGAAGACATGATGCTCTACATAGAAGACCCAAAGAATTCAACCAAAATCTCTTAGAGTTAAAGGCCATTTCAACTATGCAGCACAATACAAAATCAACACTCAAAAATCAGTAGCATTCATATATACTAGTAATGAACTAATAAAAAAAATTAGGAAAACAACACTATTCACAATTGCACCGAAGAAAAATTAGGGATTAACCTAACCAAGAAAGTTGAAGAGCTCAAAACTACAGTACTCCAAGAAGGAGACTAAAGACATCAGTAAACGGAAAGCTATCACCTGCTCTTGTACAGGAAGAAGCAATATTGTCAAAATGCCCATTTTCAAAAAACATATAGATTCAATGCAATCCCAATCCAAATACCAAAAGCATTCTTAACTAGAAAAACAATCTTAAAATTTATATGTAACAGAAGAGAACTAGAATAGCAAAAGCAATCTAGACAACAGCAAAGTGGGAGATAGTCACAATACCTGACCTTCAAGTTATACTACAAAGCAACAGTGACAAAAAGAGCATAGTACTGGCACAAAAGACATATGGGTCAACGGAACAGAACAGAGGATACAGAAATACCATGAGATATATGCAGTATTTGAACTTCAACAAAGGGGCCAAGAACATACAATGAAAGACAGAGTCTCTTAACAAACGGTGCTCAGAAAATCAGCTATATGCAGAAGATTAAAGCTGGACCCATACCTCTCACCATGTAGTAAATTAAAATTAAAATGAATCAAAGATCTAAACATTAAAATACAAATAATGTCTTACTGAAAAATAAAATATGCAAAACACTTGAAGTCATAGGTGTAGGCAAGACTTTCCAAACCGAACTGCAATTACACAATAACAGGAATCAACAAATAGGATTATACCAAATTAAAAAGCTTCTGCACAAGGGAATATATATATATATATATAATCTCAAAAATATTAGGTCACCCAAAATAAAAGATCCAGTCAAAAAAAGGGGAAAGTAAAATGGTAAGACACCTGTGAGAGTAAGTACAAATGGCCAATAAACATGAAAAAAAAGTCAACATCTCTAGCAACTATAAAAATGAAAATTAAAATACCAGTAAGATTCCACCTTACTCAAGAAAGAATAGCAATCATCAAGAAATCAAATTAATAACAAATACTGGCATGGCTGCAGCGAAAAATAAGTCTCCAACATGGTTGCTAGGAATATAAACTAGTACACTCATTATGGATTTAAGTAGGGAAATTTTGCTTTTTTTTTTTTAACTTTTTTTATTTTTAAAAGTAAAAGAACGAGGCTGGGCATGGTGGTGCACGCCTATAGTCCCAGCACTCGGGAGGCTGAGGCAGGAGGATCGTTGAGAGTTCAAGATGAGGCTGAGCTGAAAAGTGAGCTCAAGACCAGCCTGAACTGCACAGTGAGACCCTGCCTCAAAAATAAATAAATATATAAAAGTAAAAGAATGAAAATATATTAACAGAGCCATTTACAAAGTAGCACAAGAATGGTACAAGCAATACTAAATTACAATGTGACAGAGAATTAACAATGGTTGTTGTATTACATATTGATAACTTCAAAGTCGTTACTCAGGAAAACAAATAGATATGCAAGATTGACCAAATAATCATTAGCTATTCTTTTCAATAAGGCGATAGAAGTCAGTAGTACAACTATGTTACCTACCCTGTATGTACATATATACATAATTTTCCACTTCTTTCCTTTCTCTTTTCCCTCATCCAAGTTCTTAACTTTTGGGCAGTTTCCTTTCATTTCACAATGTTTATCATACCTCTTAATTTTTATTCACTCTTTCAGTTTCTTATACTATTGAGACAATACACTGCTTACATATGCAGGTCTGATTTATTTCACTTATGTCTCTAGTTGTGACCATTTACCTATAAAAGCCTTGAGTTTATATTTCTTTATAGCTGAATAATATTCCATTATATAAAATAACACAATTTTTTATCCATTCTTCATTGCATGGACATTTGGGTTGCTCCCATGATTTGGCAATTACAAATTGCACTGCTATAAACATGGGTGCACATATGTCTTGGTTACTTTTCTTTCGTTGCTGAGACAAAATACCCAACGCTCAAAATGAAGAAAGGAAAGGTTTATTCAGCTTACAGTTTGTGGAGGTTTCAGTCCACACTTGGCTGGTTCAGAGGCAGAGTGGCACATGGCAGAGGGCAAACTGTTCAAGGCAGCAGCACACAGCAAAAACAACCAGCTAAAGGGAAGAATGGCTGCAAGCAGCCTCCTTTCCTCCCCTACATTGTAAACAGCCTCCGGCCACCCAGGGGTCATGAACCTCCCACACAATCTCCATGCCCTCCTCTTCCACAGGCTCAGGATGTATACAAAGTAAGCACCCCCGCTTCCTCCTGAGTCACTCAGCTAAACCTCTAGATTCCCCAAGTTGACACAATGTATCAACCATAACAACATACATCGCTGTGATATAGTGTTTTCAGTTTTTCGAGAAAAATACCCAAAAGGGGAATAGATGAGTTGATTGGGACCTGTAGACCTAGTTTGCTGAGGAATCTCCAAACTGATTTCCACAGTGGTTTCACGAGTCTGCATTCCCACCAGCAGTGGAGAAGGGTTCTCCACAACCTTGCCAGCATTTGTTATTGGTTTATTCCTTAATGCTAGCCATTCTTACTGGAGTAAGATGAAATCTAAATGTTCTTTTACATTTCTCAAATGACTAACAATATTGAACATTTTCTCATGTACTTGACATTTGTATTTATCTGAGAAGTGTGTATTCATCTCAGATGCCCATTTTAGGATTGGGTCTTTGAATTTGGGGAAGTTGACGTTTTTTAATTCTTTGTATGTTCTTGATAGAAGACCTTTGTCTGGGGGACGGCCAGCTAAAATTTTTTCCCAATTTGTGCATTTTCTTTTTACTCCACTGGTGATTTCTTCAGATTTGCAAAACCTTTTCAGTAAGTGGTCCCCATTGTTGCTCTTTGAAGGATTTCCCTTGCACTTTCGGTTTTGTTCCTGAACTCTCTGCCTACCTCACGTCTTCAAAATTTTTACCTACTTTATCTCCCAATAGATTGTTTCTGTTTTAATATTGAGATCAGTGATTTTGACTTGAGTATGGTGCATGGTGATAGACTTGGGTCTAGTATCAGTCTTTGCCATGTGGCAAGTCAGTTTTTCCAGCACCATTTATTGAAGAGGCTATCGTTCTTCCAGTGAGAGTACTGTAGTTTTCATTGAATACATCTTTTACTTTTGTTAGAACAATTCCTAAATATTTCAACTTCTTGGATAATACTGTGAAAGGTATGGTTTACTTAATTTCTGTCTGTTATGTACAAGAATGCTATTTATTTTTAAGTGTAGACTTTGTATCCAGCTACACTACTTAATTTTTCATTAATTCAAGGAGTCTTCTGGTGGAGTTTATGGGGTCTTCCATGTAAAGTATCATGTCATCTGCATATAGTGATAGTTTTCCTTTTTCCTTTCCTATCCTTATTCCTTTTCTTTCTCTCTTGTTTAACTGCTCTGGCTAATGCTGACAGAACTATGTTGAATAGGAGTGGTTACAGTAAACATCTCGTCCTCTACCTGACTTTATAATGTAAGCTTTTAGTTTTTGACCATTTAGTATGATGTTGGCTGTTGGTTTGTCATAGATGGCTTTGATCAGATTGAGGTAAAGACCATCTACTCCTATTTTCTGTAGGGTTTTTATCATGAATGTATGTTGGACTTTGTTGAAAGTTTTTTCTGCATTGAGATGATCATATGGTTTTTTTGTCTTTGGCTCTACTGACATGATGTATCACATTAATTGATTGCAAATATTAAACCATCCCTGCATTACTGGAATGAATCTGACTTGGTCATGGTGTATGATTTTCTTGATGATTTGCTGCATTCTACTTGCTAGTATTTTATTGAGTATCTTTGCATCTACGTTTGTTGGAGCCCACTACAAAGTGGCTCTAAGCAGGATTTAATATTAACCAATTGGCTTTCTGTATTCACTTGTGAATCTACCCAAGGCCTCGGCTCTTTATCTGGAAATGGCAGACTCACAGTAAGTGAACCTCTGTGAGTCACTAGAACCTTCTAGAACCTGTAGTGGTGAATGAAGCCAGAAACCCTCAAAGGATAAGACAAGATCACAGCCAAGGTCACCTGGGTGAGATCTCAACTAGATAAAGACTATAGCCTCAGGCATCTCAATCTTCAGCGGATTGACTTCGTATCTTATGAGAAGTCCTTCAGTGGTTCTGCCCTTCTTGAGTATTCCCCTCCCTTTCGATAACCAAATAAATACGGGCAACCCAGAGGACGTGGTCTTAGCCCAGAGACAATCTTTGAATTATGTGAGAGCACTTTAATCCTCCTTTGGTCCTTAAATCCTTCCATTTGCCTCTCTTTATTAAGTCTTTGCTGTACATTCACTCAGGAAATTGCATACCTGATCAGCCTGCAACAATTAAAGGATATCATTATTTCCATATATGTTCATTAGTGAGATTGGTTTGTAGTGTTCTTTCTTGGTTGGTTCTTTCTCAGGTTTTAGTCTCAGTATAACACCTGCCTCCAGAAATGAGTTAGGGAGAATTTCTTCCTTTTCAATTTCATTAAAGAGTTTGAGGAGTGTTGGCATTAAATCTTCTCCGAATTTTTTATAGAATTCTGTTGTGAATCCATCAGGACCTGGGCTTTTCTTTGCCACTAAGTTTCTTATCACATTTTCAATCTCATTAATTGTTCAGGATTTTAATATCTTCCTCATTCAACTTTGGTAACTCATACATATCTAGGAATCTGTCCGTTTCTTCAGTTTTCTATGAGTAAAGATCTTCAAAATAGGTATTAATGATCTTTTGAATTTCTGTAGGATCTATAGTAATTTCATCCTTTTCATTCCTTAGTGCATGAATTTGAGTTTTTGCCTTCCTTTTTTTTTTTTGGTAAGGTTGGCTAAGGGTTTATCCATCTTATTCTTTCAAAGAATCAACAGTCTGATTTATTTTTTTAGTGTTTTCTTTGTCTCAATTACATTAAATTCTGTCCCGATCTATATAATCTCCTCCCTTCTTTGGGCTTTGGGCTTGATTTGCTCTTTTTCTAAAAGTTTGAGGTGCAACATTAGACTATTTATTCATTCTCTTTCTGTTTTCCCTATGTGTGAGTTCACTGCTATAAATTTCCCTCTGAGCACTGCTTTCATTACATCCCACAGATTCTGGTTAGTTGTATGTCCATTTTCATTTGTTTGTAGGTATTTTCTCATTTCTTAATTCCTTTTGTAACTCATTGGTTGTTCAGGAGGTTGTTATTTCCAAGTTTTTGGAGTTCCTTTTTTCATTAATTTCCAATTTCATTGCACTGTGGTCAGAAAATATGCATGGGATAATTTCAATTCTTTTGCATTTAGGTAGGTATGCTCTATGGGCTAGAATGTGGTCTCATTTAGAAAAGGTCCCATGTGCAGCTGAGAAAAATGTATTCTGATGTTGTAGGGTGGAGCACTCCCTACACATCTACTAAGTCCATTTGTTTGCAGATTTGGTTCAGGTCTATGTCTTGGTTCTCTTTTGCTCGTTGCTGAGACAAAATACCCAACGCTCAAAATGAAGGAAGGAAATGTTTATTTAGCTTACAGTTTGTGGGGGTTTCAGTCCATACTTGGCTGGTTCTGAGGCAGAATGGCACATGGCAGAGGACAAACGTTCATGGCAGCAGAGCATAGCAAAAACAACCAGTAAAAGGAGGAAAGGCAGGAAAGCAGCCTCTACCTCCCTTACATTATAAACAGGTCACCCTCACCCAGGGGGGCGTGTAGCTCTCACACAATCTTCATACCCTCCTTTTCCACAGGCTCAGGATGTATACAAAGTAAGCACCCTGGCTTCCTGCTGAGTCACTCAGCCAAACCTCTAGACTCTCCAAGCTGACACTAACAATTCACCCCTTGTCAACTTGGCAACCAGACACATTTATAAACTAAGACTCATGTACATCCTTTTATGCAAAAGGGATTTAGTCCATCTGCAAGAGTTGCCAAAGTCCTAACAGTTGCAGCATTGCTGCAAGTCCAAATCCCAAATCTCCTGAGGTGTAAGGCAAACTCTTTAGTTACAAGTCCCCCTGTACAAATGAAGAAAAGTTAAACACTTATTCAATGGCACAAAATAAAAATTACCATTCTGAAAGGCATGAATAGGGGAATACAGAGCATTGAGAACCAAAGAAAGTCCAAAATCCAGCAGGATTAACATTGTGTCCTGTAATTCCACAACCAGAATCTGAAGGAATGTGTGGTACATTGTGAGCTCCAAAGGGCTTGTGTGAGTCCACTCCTATGGCACTTCTGGTGGTTACAGCTTCCACGGCTTTTCTCTTAGGCCTGCTTTGCTCCCTCCTTGCAGCTCTCCTCAGATGATCCACAGTTCTGTCTTTTCCCAGCTTCTGAGGTCTCCAGAGTACTTTTGGCTTCACACTCACAGCTTGATATATTGCTCTCTCAGGGGCACACTGCCTGGCCTCCCAGGCCTTCTGAAATCTAGGTGGAAGCCTCTTTAACCTCAGAACTCTTGCATTCTCCATGCACCTAAAGCCAGGGCCACGTGGATGATGCCAAGGTCTGCTGCCACCTGGAGCAGTAGCCAAATTTTCCTCTCTTGGCCATAGCAGTTGAATGCCTGGATCACTGGGCACTCTGAATCCAATTCTGAGGAGCAAATTCTCTATGTCACCACTATTCTGCAACATACACCTCTGTGGCTTCCTTCTTAAGGGAATGTCTCTGACCTTTACGGTTTTGAGGCTACCAAGGGTGGAAAAGGGTGGAGACTTGCTTCTTGTGATGCCCTTAGGCTATCTTTTCCATTGTCTTGTTCCTTCTCAGCAATAGAGACCTCCTCAGCTTATCTTTGTAGTCCACAACTTTACTAGAGCTTCCTTTCTGACCAAACTCACAACATTTTAAATCATCCTGCTGGGCTCTTTGCTCTTGATTCTCAATATAAATCTGGCTAAAAGCCCCAACAATAACCATGCCACTTCCCCAACATTCAACTGCCTTGAAATTTCTTTTGCAAGATTAATCAGTTCACTGCCATCAAATCTCAGTCTTAAGCAGTCTCTGGAAAGGAGCAAAATGCAGACAAACTTTCTGCCAAACCATAACATATATCATCCGGAGTCCAACAACTAATGCAGTCCTTCCCAACAGAAACCTCCCAAACGTGGTCTTTACTGGCAAGATTTCTATCAGGCTTCTGGTCTTCTGAGCTCTAATCAGAATCTCCCAGATAGAACAGCCAAAGCTGTGCTAGCACATTTCTTTCAGATGACATCTCTGAACCTTTCCAAACTCTTCCCACAAGTCATTTCCAAAGGCTCTTGAACCACATGGTCAGGTATAGCTACAGCAACAACCCCACTCCTGTTACCAAATTGTGTCTTGGTTACTTTTTTCTTGTTGCTGAGACAAAATACCCAATGCCCAAAAGGAAGGAAGGAAAGGTTTATTTAGCTTACAGTTTGTGGAGGTTTCAGTCCATACTTGGCTGGTTCTGAGGCAGAGTAGCACACAGCAGAGGACAAACGTTCATGGTACCAGAGCATAGCAAAAAACACCAGCAAAAGGAGGAAAGGTAGGCAAGCAGCCTCTTTCTATCTCCCTTACATTGTAAACAGGTTACCCCCACTCAAGGGGCATGCAGCTCTCACACAATCTTCATGCCCTCCTTTTCCACAGGCTTGGGATGTACACAAAGCATGCACCCTGGCTGAGTCATTCAGCCAAACCTCTAGCCTCTCCAAGTTGACAACGTATAAACCATAACAGTCTATTATTTCTTTGCTGATTTTTTTGTCTATTTGACCTCTTTGTATCAAATAGTTGTTGAGGTCTCCTATTACAATACTGTTATTCTTTGGTTTTTCATGTTTTTAACATTTGTTTTCTATAGTTAGGTGCTCCCATATTTGGTGCACACATGTTTATGATTGTTATCTGGTCCTCTTCCAGTTTTCCCATAACTAGTATATAGTGACCTTCTTTAGCTCTGTTTTCAGTTTGAAGTTTACATTGTCTGCAAATGTAATAGCTACCCCTGCTTTTTCTTGGTTTTTGTTGCATGGAGAATTGCTTTCCATCCTTTGACTCTCAGAATATGTATTCACTTTTGAGTGAAGTGTGTTTCCTGTATACAGCACATTGTGAGATTCTGCTTCTTAATCCACTCTGCCAATCTATTTCTTTTGACTGGTGAATTGAGGCCATTTACATTAATGGCTATAACTGATACATATTGGATTATCTTTTTCATGTTATTTACTTGCTGTTGGTTTCCTACTTTTGCTGTTCAGTTTCTTGCTTTGCTTGAGGGTTCTTTTCTGTTGTCCTTCTGATTGTGGTCTTTTTTCTCTCTCTAGAGAATCTTTTAGTATTCTTTGTAAGGTTGGTTTGGCACTCATGAAGTTCATTTTGTTCTTTGTTGTGCAAATATTTTATTTCTCCATTAAATTTGGAGGATAGTTTTGCAGAAAACATCAATCTGGGTTGGAGGCTGTTTTGTCTCAGGACTTCTAAGACTTCACTCCAAGCTCTTCTTGATTGGATAGTTTGGGTTGAGAAGTCTGCCGTGATTGTCAAGGGCTTTCCTTTATAGGTGATGTTTCTTTTCTCTAGCAGCTTTTTATATTCTGTTCTTCTGCTGGATATCTGGAACCTTGATTATTATATGTCTGGGTATGGTTTTATTTTGGTTATGGCTAGTTGTAATTCTATATGCCTCATTTGTCTATCAGAATCTCTTTCCAGGCTTGGGAAATTTTCGGCTATTATTTTTTCAACTATTCTTTTTATGTCTTTTGTGTTGCCTCCTGCTATTTATTGACTCCTATTGGTCTTACATTGTTTCTCTTTGCCTCATTTTGCAGAAATGAAAACCAAGTAGAAAACGACATCATATTGCAGTGATACATTCATGCCAATGTTGAAAGCAGCACATATCATTATAGCTGAATCCTGGAAGGAATTTGTATTCCCATCAACAGATAAATAAATAAAGAAAACCAGTACCTATACATAATGGACTACTCAGCTATAAAGAAGGATAAATTTGAGATGTTCATAGGACAATGGATGTACCTGGAAAATATAATGTTAAGTGAAAGAACTAAGTCACACAAGTTTAAATAACTCTCGTTTGAGTAAGACAAACAACAAATAAAGAGCAAAATAAAGGACTGACAGAAACAAGTAGATCTTTCTCTTTTTTTGCACTGGGAATCAAACTTAGGACCTTGCACTTGCCAGGAAGGTGCTGTGATATATCACTGGCCCAAGGAGACAGCCCTTTTGCACATGGGAAGGAGTACTAGAAAATGAGGGTACAGGGAAGGGGAGGAATTAAAAAGATTTAAGAAGTGTCACTTACTTGTACCAAATATGCACAAGGAATATAAACATTATATATCATAAACATAAACTAAAAATAAGAATAATGAAAATGGGGAAAGGATAGTTAGAGAAGAAACAAGAGAAGGAAAGTAGGAAGACAAAGGAATTGAGGTGTATTATGCATAAGCACCTACTCCGAAATATGAATGCAAAGTTCATGGCAACCAACATAGGGTAATCCCAGTATGACCAAGATGTAAGAACTTTATAAAATGAGGGTTACAGTATTCCTATGATAAATACACTGAATCAGGTATAGGAAATAGTCTTGAAATGAATTTTAAAAAGAAACGTAAAGAAAAAAGTAGAAAACAGAACAAAACAGAAATTTTAGAAAAGGATAAACAATTGCCAGATGAGCTGGGAGTGGTGGCACATACCTATAACCCCAGCATGTTGGAGGCTGAGACCTGCCTGGGCTACAAAGTAAGCTCAAGGCCAGCCTGAACTGTATAGCAAGATCCTGCCTCAAAAAGACCAAAAAAAAAAAAAAAAAAACCAGATGGATTTAAAACCACAATGGAGAATACAGAAAGTAACAATGACTTTCAGTATCATGAAAGTAGACATGATAAAATCTTAAGAAGAGTATCTAACAGAGAAAAATGATAACATTCAAGAATGTATGGAAGGGGGCTGGGGAAATAGCTCAGTGGAATAAGCACCTGTCTGGCAGGTACAAGGTCCTGAGTTCAATCCCTGGTACTGCAAAAAAAAAAAAAAAAGAATGTATGGAAGCTAGGGATACAGCTCAGCAGCATAAGTGCCTGCCTAGCAAATGCAAGATCCTGAGTTCAATTCCCAGGACCAAAAAAAAAAAAAAAAAAGACAGCAACCGGGTAAGCATCAGGGAAAGATCCTCCAGAGGATCGCCACCCAGATACTGAAATATAGCAACATCAGAAAGACAACGTGAAGAGAAATGGGTGCCTGGGTGACATGGACCCAGGGAAGATCTGAAATGGGAATTGAAGCCCTCAGAAAGAGCAAATAAGACCTCTCCTGGAGAAAAAGCTCAGAGGGCCACGATGGCATAGTTAGAGGAAGAGGAGGTGGAAAAGGAAGGAGCCACCACTCCATACACACCAGCAGCCCACTCCCTCAATTCCAGCACTCACAGTTTCAGCCTCAGAAGCCCCCGCTCACGGAAACCTCCTGACTCGGCCAGAGGAGAGCAGAGTCCTGAGAGCTGGTCCATAACTGGAGAAGGGAAAGAGCAGCCCAGAAAGGAAGCAGTAGTGGTCAGAAAGTGTGGTCAAATCCAGTGTGAGGATCGGAAGATATAACAGCCACTGAAGCAAAATCCCTACTCTGCAGAAACCTTTCTAATCTGTGCTCTGAGGCAAGGCAGAGTCAGGGCAACCAGGGAGCAGCCCACCACATCCAGCTCTATGCCTGTCCAGAGAATATGGCCTCATACCTCTCCAATGTGTGACCAAATACCAGCAGAGAGTAGCAGAGAGCAGTGGAAGTGACCCCAGGGCCACAGGGATCCAGCCAAAAAAACAAATGGGAGCAGGAGCACAACAATAAGAGAGAGCTGCAGAGAGAGGTGGGCCACATGGCCCCACACCCTTCTCACTCCAGCACCAAGCAGGAAGCACAAGCTGAGTTACTGGGCTTCTGCTCCCACTCTGAACTCCCTCTCTGAGCACCTTGAGTCTTGGTGACCCGAGCACTCAACATGTGTCCCTGACAGCAATGGGCTGAATCCATGGGCTTCAGGACTCACCCTAAACTACTAATATGAGCACCCAGAGGGACTTCATACTGCTTGCATACATGAACCTTATACCAACCCATAACGTCCAACTATACGAAAAGCAGCAGTTCTGGAGCCTGAGAGACAACAACATACTCTACACAGCAGACCCGAGAAAATCCTCCAATTCTGTCCTTGAACTAATAACTGAGTACACACTCTGGACTACCACAGTGAGCACAGGCGAGACAGACCTCACGCCACTTGTGCCCAGCATCATAAGTACACCCAATACCCAACTGCAAGGGGCAGGTAATCACAAAACTGGAGATAGAGAGGTGGGAGGAGGCAAAGGCATGGAATTATGGTGCAGATCTACTTCTCTAGCTAGGTGGGGATAGTCTCCAAAGAGTCATAGGCCACCTGCAGGGAGACACTAGTGGCCTATGAGGGGACACCAGGGATTTCGGCAGGGAGTTGGCAGCCTGAGAGGGGAGGGGCCTCCTGGGGAGGGCCCCAGTGGTCCACCTGGCTCCCTGGTAGCAGTGGCCCTGAAGACTCACCCGAGCCTCTGGACGCAGACACACTGTATCCAGGCAGAGCCTGGCGGTTCACTGTGTAACCCCACCTACTCAACCAGACACCCTATGGCCGAGAGGGCTTGTCAATTATAGTCTTTGAGGATGGGTGCTTCTCCAACTCCTGCCATAGCAATTTATGAACACCCATGTTTTATACAGCATAATTTGAGGCAGCCAAGTCTCTTCCCAATGTGAGAGCACAAGGGAGTAAATAAACCAAAAATACAGTTATCACCAGTGGCAAGACAACTGATAGGGTGGTAGAACAACAGAGCTGAGGTGGAGAAAGTTGATTAATCAAACGAGCCATCATTTGTATAACTGAGTAACAAAGACGAAGATAACATTATGTAATACAGCATCCAATGTCAACTCCCTACTATTTTCTCTGTAGTTTGGTATTTCCTTTATTGTTTTTGTTATAACAAGTGCAAAGATAATATTATGTAGTACCGCATCCAGTGCCAATTCCCTACTATCTTCTCTATAATTTGGTATTTTCTGTACTGTTTTTGTGTTATTCTGGTTTATATGTGTCCATTCTTTTGTCAGAAAAAAAAGTGTAACAACCTATGGAACAATACAAAAAGATTAAATAGATGTATAATTGTAACTCCAAGAAATAATAGCTGAAATTTCCCATACCTGAACAGTTTACAGATTTATGAGGCGCCATGAATCCCAACTAAAAAATATAACTTTCTTCACATACTGCTTAAAAACCAAAGGACACAATCTAGACAACGTATTTATGGATTACTACTTGGACAACATGAAGGACAGAAGAAAATAAAACACCATCTTTAGGGTGCTGAAAGAAAAAAACTGTCAATGCTATATGTAAAATACAGAATTCTATATGCAAAAATATCTTTCGTGACTAAAGATAAACAATATATATTGAATTGAAAACCAAGAGAATATCTCACCAGAAGAGATACACTATAATGCTAAAGGAAATATTCAAGCTGAAGAAAAAAAATACTAGAGCTAAAATTGGATCTTCAGAAAAAAAAAAAAGGTCATCAAAAATGCTACGGACTTCTGGGAGGACAGCAGAGTAATAAGCAACAATAAAACCAGCCTCTCAGAGATTCAGAATCCAGATACTGGAAAGTAACAATTTGGGGAAGAAAAAGAGGAGGGAGTTGGATCCCTGGGAGCAGAAGGATCTGAAGGCAAAATTGAAGCCTATAGAAAACCTGAAGAGTCAGACCACAGTGCAGAAAAAGGGGCAATCTGCAGTATCTCCTCAGCTCCTAGTAAGTGGTGAAAGAAAGGTTGAATCTACAGAAACAAAGAAAATCAGCAACTCCAGAAAGCTTCAAAGATAAATCCACCAGTGGAATAGAGCAGTGGATAGTGTACACTATAGTAGCTGGTGAGTAACTCCAATTCAAGCACCTACCATATCCCCTGAAGAGAGTGCCACTTTAGGGAGGGATCAGTTGAACCTGGAACTAAGAGCAGCTACAGGTTGGCTTCATCTCAAGGCTCCCAAAGATAAACTCCAACAGTGAGAGGGGAAGGGACTATAGATGTCTATAGTCAGGAAGCTATGACAAGGCTGCCAAGACACAACCAGAGTGTTACAAGCTAAAAAACTCAGGCCGCACACTCATGACCAGAGGCCAAGTTCAATCTGAATTTGTGAATTTCAAAACCCCAAACCAGCACTTCACTCCAGTGCTACTGGCTAGCTTACTAGGATTATGCAGCACAGATCTGGGCTCTTATTTACCAGTGATGGCAGATTCATACCTTGAATTGGACACTGCCACAAAACTGTAGACCACAGAAGATAATCATGGGTTTGAAATCACAGAGAAGATTCTTTTATTATTTTTGGTCCTTCTGAAATTTTTGTTCATGATTTTTTTTATTGTTTTTCTATTGTGTGTGAGTGTGAATACTAGTTTTGTTCTGATTTTTCCTTCTTCTTCACCAGTTTTAAGAGGCTAATTTTCCTTTGTCTTTCAGGCTTGCTTCTAATCTCTTTTTCTTCTTTCATTTCTCAAGCTTTTTATTCTTCCTTCTAACTTTTCTCTGTCCCCAGAGTTGGATCTTAAAGGGGGATAAATTGATTTGCCCACTTTGCCAGTGTATGTGCCAGCAAGCTGATGATCCTTGCTGATAGGAGCCCACTTCACCATTTTGGACTACTAGGAGGGGTACCTGCATTGTCCAGAAGATTATACAACACAACCAAGCAGGATTCATCCCAGGAATGCAGGGTTGGTTTGATATATGAAAGTCAATTAATGTAATACACATCAACAGAGCCAAAGACAAAAATCACATGATCATCTCAACTGATCCAGAAAAAGCTTTTGATAAAATCCAACACTTATTCATGATAAAAACACTATAGAAAATTGGCATAGATGGACTTTACCTCAATCTGATAAAAGCCATCTATGGCAAACCAACAGCTAACATCATTCTACATGGTGAAAAACTGAAAGCTTTCCTTTAAAGTCAGGAACAAGACAGGGATGTCCACTGTCACCACTGCTATTAAATATCATTCTGGAAATATTAGCCAGACCAATTAGACAAGAGATAAATAAGAGGAATAAAGATAGGAAGAGAAGGAGTGAAATTACCATTATTCACCAATGACACGATACTCTACATAGAAGACCCCAAGAACTCCACCGAAAGGCTCATAGATTTAATAAACAAATTCAGTAGCATAGCTGGATACAGAATCAACACTCAAAAATCAATAGCATTCCTGTACATAAATGACAAGCAGACTGAGAGAGAAATCAGTGAAACCACACCTTTCATAATAGCATCTAAAAAAATGAAATACTTAGGAATCAATCTAACAAAAGAAGTAAAAGATCTATACAGTGAAAATTACAGTACTCTGCAAAAAGAGATCAAAGACCATTTCAGAAAATGGGAAGATATTCCTTGCTCATGCATAGGAAGAACCAACATTGTGAAAATGGCCACACTCTCAAAATTCTTGTACACATTCAATGCAATTCCCATTAAAATTCCACTAGTATACCTCATGGACCTAGAGAAAACATGCCTAAAATTCATCTGGAACCAGAAGAGGCCTAGAATAGCAAAAGCAATCCTGGGAAACAAAGGAAAAGTAGGAAGCATCACAATCCCTGACTTGAAATTATACTACAAAGCTACTCTGATAAAATCAGCACGGTACTGGCAAAAAAAAAAAAAAAACAGACCTGAAGATCAAAGGAACAGGTTAGAAGATCCAGATACAGCTACAAACACACTCAGCCACCTTATTTTTGACAAAGGAGCCAAACATGTTCCCTGGAGGAAAGATAGCCTTTTTAACAAATGATGCTGGAAAAACTAGCTTTCCACATGCCAAAGACTAAAACTAGACCCATGTCTATCAACATGTACTAAACTGAAGTCAAAATGGATCAAATATCTAAGTATCAAAATAGAAACACTAAATCTACTGTAAGAGAAAGTAAAACTCTCAAAGACATAGTAGTAGGCAGAGAGTTCATGAACAAAAACTAAACTGCACAGGAAATACTTCAAAAAATCAACAACTGGGATCTCATCTTATTGAAAAGTTTCTGCACATCAAAAGAAACCACCGACAGAGTGAAGAGAAAACCCATGAGCTGGAAAAAGATTTTATCTAACTGCCCCTCAGACAAAGGACTCCTATCTAGAACATATAAAAAATTAAAAACAATCAGGCCCGAAAAATTCAAAGACCCAATCCAAAAATGGACATCTGAGATGAACACACGCTTCTCAGATGAAGAAATACTAATGAAGAACAAATATATGAAAAAAATGTTCAGCATCACTGGTGATTCAAGAAATGCAAATTAAAACAATACTTGAGATTTCATCTCACCCCACAAAGAATGGCTATCATTAAGAAATCAACCAGTGACAAATGCTGGAGAGGCTGTGTGGAAAAAGGAATACTTCTCCACTGCTGGTGGGAGTGCCAATTGCTGAAACCACTGTGAAATCAATTTGGAGATTCCTCACAAAACTAGGATTCAAAGGGCTGGGGATATAGCTCAGTGGAATAAGTGCTTGCCTGGGAAGCACAAGGTCCTGAGTTCGATCCCTAGTACCGCAAAAAAAAAAAAAAAGTGCAACTAAAATGCACTTGAAAAAAAAAAAAAAACTAGGATTCGAAGTTCCACTTAACCCAGCTATTCCCCTTCTGGGTATCTTCCCAGAAGACTTAAAAAATGTCATAACACAGTGATATATGTCCACCAATGTTTAGAGCAGCATTAATTTGTCATAGCTAAATCTTGGAAACAACCCAAATGCCTATCAACTGAGGAATGGATAAAAAGGATGTGGTATTTCTATACAATGGAGCATTATCCAGCCATAAAAAAGGTAAGTTCAAGGCTTTTATAGGTAAATGGATGCAACTAGAGACCATACTCATAAGTCAAATAAATCAGACCCACATGTATAAACATCACACTGTCTCTCCCTGGTATAAGAACATGAAAGAGTAAATAAAACCCAAAATATACAATTGATAATAAGAAAAGGAAAGAAACTGCTCAAAGGAAGGAATAACTGAGATGAGGGAAAGAAGAAAAAGTGCTAAGTTAAATTATGTAAATATATGTATGTATATATATGGATCGGTGGCATAACTGTAGTGTTTGTGTCTGATGATTTGTTGAGAATCTTGCTAACAGGAACAGTCAAGGACTAAAAAGGTTTTTTTGAGGGGGTTTACACTATTTTGACCAACTTTACATGCTTGTATTTGGTAATTTGAGCAACTTATATGACGACAACAATTTGGAGAATTCTTACAATACTACCTAGTCACACTATGTGTTGTTGCTAATGTTCTTTTAAATTATTATTTTATTCTCTTTAATGATTTGATCAGTCTTCTATTCTTACATCTGGTAATCTGAGCAACTTCATTGACAGTAACCATATGTAATATAACAAGTACTGTTAATCCCTTCCATTTGGTTTGAAACTCTGTATCATTTTTAATAACCTTGCTTTGTGTTGTATTTTGCTATTGTTTTTTGTACTATTTTCTTTAAAATTAAAAAAATAAATAAATAAAACATTAAATAGCCAACCTCATTAAAACATGGTAAGAAAAGACCCAAATCCACGCAATTAGAAATGAAAAGGGAGAAATCAAAGCAGACCCTGCAGAAATGCAGAAGATCATTAGTACCTACACCCTGAGAGCCTGTACTCTAATAACAAGGAAAATTCAAAAGAAATGGGTAGATTGCTAGATACATATGAATTAGCAAAGCCAAATCAAGAAGATACAAAAACTCTAAACATTCCAATATTAATCAATCAACTTCAAGGTAATTAAAAAACCTACTAACCAAGAAAAACCCAGGTCCTGACAGAGTCATTGTGCAATTCTCTTTTGCAGCAACATTCCCAAACTCATTTCTGGAAGCAAGCATTACCCTGATACCAAGACCCACCTCACCCAAAAAAGAGAACTATAGGCCACTAAAACAGCTCAGATAAACTATAGGCCAGTGAAACAGGCCAAAAAACATACCCACAAAAATCCTCAATAAATTGACATTGCAAAATGGAATACAGCAAATCATTAAGAAGATCACACACCATGACCAAGTAGGATTCATTCTAGGGATGGCTCAACACTTGCAAATCAGCAAATATACCACACTAACAGAACCAAGGATAAAAATCACATGGTCATCTCAATACATGCAGAAAAAGCATATGACAAAATTCAATATCCACTCATGATAAAATAAAGAAAATTATAAGAAAAAAACAATGCAAGAGAAGTTTCTTATCTCAACCTGATAAAGGCCATCTGTGACAAACCAACAGTCATCATCTAAATGGTCAAAACCTGAAAGCTTTTACTCTAAGTCAGAAATAAGACAAGGATGCCTACTCTCACCATTGTTGTTCAGCATAGTTCTGGAAACATTATCCAGAACAATTAGACATAAGAAAATAAAAGCAATATGGATAGAAAAGAACTTAAAATTATCATTATTTGCTGAAGACATGATATTCTACATAAAACACCCAAAAAGCTCCACCAGAAACTCCTAGATTTAATAATGAAATTCAGTGAGGCATGATGACACACATCTATGATCCAAGTATAGTCAGAAGGCTGAGGCAGTAAGACTGCTGTGAGTTCAAGCCAGCCTGAGCTACACAGTGAGATCCTGTCTCAAAAAAAAAACCAAAGTAACCAAAATACAGAAAAGAAAAAGAACTTCAATAGAATAGCAGGATAAAAAGTCAATGCGCAAAAATAAGTAGCATTCCTGTATACTAACAACAAATTCACTGGAAAGAAATTGGGAAATCAACACCTTTCGCAACAGATTCAAGAAAAAAGAAATATCTAACAAATTGAAAGAACTTTACATTGACAACTACAATACTCTGAAAAAGATTAAAGAGATTATCCAAAAATGGAAAGGTATCTCCCTGTTCTTGGACAGCAGAAGCAATATAATGGAAATAGTCATGTTTTCAAAGCTGTTACACAGATTTAATGCAATTCTAACCAAAATACCAGTAACATTCCTCAAAACTCAAGGAAACACTCCTAAAATTCAGGAGCCAGAATTTTGGAACCAGAGGAGACATAGAATAACAAAAGCAATTCTGCACAACAAAGGCAAGGTGAGAGATAACATAATCCTCAATTTAATGTTAGGCTACCCTGTTAAAAACAGTATGCAGATTAAAAAGAGATCGCGACCCGGTAGGCATCAGAGAGCGAACCTCCCAGAGGATTACCACCCAGACAATGGAATATAGCAATATGAAGACAGAAAGGAGAGAGGTGTGTACCCTGAACCCAAGAAGGATCTGAAATGGGAACTGAAGCCCTAGGAAAGACCAAGCAGGGCCTCTCCTGGAGGAAAGGATCGGAGGGCTGCCGCGGCACAATCAGAAGGAGAAGAGATGGAGAAGGAGGAAGCCACTGCTTCAAGCACACTCTTGGCCAAAGCCCTCATTCCAGCAGTCGCAGCTTCGGCTTCGGAGACCCACGCTCATGGAAGCCTCCTGACTCGGCCAGGGGAGAGCAGAGTTCCAAGAGCTGGACCAGGTCTGGAGAGGAGAGGGCACAGCCAGGAAAAGAGGCAATGGTGGTTGGGAACTGTTGTAAAATCCAGTGTGAGGATGAGAGGTTGCAGCAGCCACTGAAGCAGAGTCCCCACCCTGCAGCAACCTTCCTAATCAGCACCTGGAGGCAAGGTGGAGCCAGAGCAGCCAGTACACATCCCACCACACCCAGTTCAATGCCAGCCTCGAGGCTGTGGCCTCCTGCCTCTCCACTGTGTGGGCGGCTGCCAGTGGAGAGGGGTGGGGTGCATCGGCAGTGACATCAGAGCCACAGCAACTCCCAGGGATCCAGCCAAGGAACAAACGGGAACTGGAGCACAACAGCAAGAGAGAGCTGCAGATGGAGGTGGATCACACGGCCCCACGCCCTTCTCACTCGAACATCAAGCAGGAAGCATGAACTGAGTTACTGGGCTTCAGCTCCCACCCTGAACGCCCTCTGTGAGCACCTTGAGCCTCAGCGGCCTGCGCAATCACCACCTGTTCCTGACAGCAATGGGACGAGTCCACAGGCTTCAGGACTCACCCCAAACTACTAATAGGAGCAACAAGAGTGTCTCCATACTGCTTGCATATATGAACCTTGTATGAACCCATGGCGACCAGGTAGGCAGCAGAGAGAGCACCTCCCAGAGGAATGCCACTCAGACATAGGAATATAGCAACATATGAAGGACAGAAAGGAAAGAGGTGGATATCCTGAACTCGAGAAGGATCTGAAATGGGAACGGAAACCCTCGGAAAGACTAAGCAAAACCTCCTCTGGAGGAGGGGATCGGAGATCTGCCATGGCACAGTCGGAGGGAGAAAAGACGCTGAGGGAGGAGGTCGCAGCTCCAAGCACACCCTTGGCCCGCGCCCTCATTTTGGCATTTGCAGCTTCAGCTTTGGAGACCCATTGCCCAGCTGCAAGGGGTGGGGAACGGTAATGCTGGAGATCAGGAGGCGGTGGGAGGAGAAGAAAGAGCCTCTGGCATCAAGGCAACGGGACAGAGCCAAAAGGGTCACAGAGGGCACCCCGATGGGGGCGCGTGCCCCGCGGCTGCTCCGCTAAGGGCCCCCCCCCCCGGCTGCTCCGCAGTGGGCCCCTCTCAGGGCACCTCATGGACTGGACCCACCCCCACCCATAGCATGACGACAGGGTGGAGCCGGGCGGTCTGCTGTGAGCATATGTGCTTTCCCATCTCCAACCATGGCAGCTTGTATACACCCACGTATGTTATAGTATAGTCTGAGACAGCTATATCTCTTCCCAAGGTGAGAGTCCAAGGATGTAGATAAACCCAGGAGTACAGTTGTTATCACAGGGAAGATAACTGATTGAGTGGTAGGGCAATGGAGATGAGGGAGGAGAAAAAACGAACTGATCAAAAGGGCCATCATCTGCGCAACCTGAGTAACAAAGATGAAGGTAACATTATGTAGGACAGCATCCAGAGCTAATTCCCTTCTATGTTCTCTATAATTCTGTATTTCCTCAGTCGTTTTTGTATTAGCAGAAATGAAGATAACTTTATATTATACAGCATCCAGTGCAAATTCCCTACTATCTTCTCTATAATTTGGTATTTCCTTTAATGTTTTTG